>PVJD01004913.1:0-125988 GCA_004026545.1 Mormoops blainvillei
CCTTTTTTGATGCTAAAAATGAGATCTATTCTGATTTTCTTAGGTGCACTATACCAGGTTGACCTGTAGTCAACTTTCCTTCCCCCACCCTGCCCTTAATTCCTGCCTGTCTTTTATGTTGGAGGATTTCCTCAAGTATCTAGTGCTCGTTCAGAGTAAGAAGCACACTTTTATATTTATATTTATGACACACTAAAAAGGATAATTATTCCTGAATTTCCTCTTTTGGGGAAATAAATCTGAAGGCAGAACATAGTGGATAAAAGTTTTCTCTTTCCTAAATCCCTTATATTTATTTCATTAAGGAATTTTTCCCTCCCCCACCCTCTGCCTTGTAGTTCTTGTGTTTAATTTTGTTATTAAAAATACTGAGTGTTTTTCATAACTCTTATTGGCAAGAACCATATTTTGAAAAACAATTATTCCCATCTTGTGCCAGATACAGTAAGCTAAGCAGAGGGACAAATTAAAAAAAAAAAAAAAGTAAGTGCTAACAACTAGTGGAGGGGGTTTAGTTATTTTATGTAAATTCCCTGGGTTTAAATCCAGGCTGAGGCACCAAAAGCAGAATATGGAGTGTAGACCACTTTTCTGTGCCACAGCTCAGATTGTTGGCAAGGGCTTCGGATTCATGGAGACCTCGATCTGGAATCCAGCGAGGGCCTGTGACTTGGTGGAGCTCTCCGTTGTCTCTGAACTAAACTGCCCGTATACAGCGTCCCTGTTATTACAATTAAATCACAGATCTGAAGGTCACGATTCCATTATACCAAGACTCTGAAGGGAATCCAACTTCAGCAAGTGTTTGCCAGATACTTATGGAGAAAACCAAGCGTGCCAGGCGCAGAGCCCTTCCATTCAGGATCTCACAGTTTGGTAGGGGGTGGTTGGGAAGTGGGGGATGCAACTACAGACAGATCACTAATATGCAGTTACAACGATTGTTGTATGAACAATCCGCCTCATTTCTCAAATCCTGCTCAACATTCCCCCTTTCCCAGCCCAGCAAGAAACCAGAAATCTAGCCCAAAGAAGTTCCTCTCCCCAAGGCTCAGAGGAGGAGAGGGCCCGAAGAATCCAGCATCAAACATCTGTAACCCAGATGGGCCTATCAAAGGGAGAGTATTTATCAGACTTGGGACTGGTCAAGAGGAGGTTATAAATTATAGACATGTTACCCAGCCAGTTGAACAGTGTTTCTGAGATAGAGGAACTTGGCTGTAGGTGGGGAAGGCTACATAGGCCAGATGTCTTTTTCTCTGGAGTAGCTGCCCTCAGAGAAGGTCTGCAAGGGCTGAGGAAGGAAGGGGGTTGCAAGTCCACCTCAGGACAGGCACAAATGTCACTGGCCACACCTGTGACACATCCTAGGAAGCCAAGCCAAGGGACTGTCTTGTCTGCCTTCGGGGAAACTCGGCTCCCCTGATCCTTGGAGACTTCAGCTCCTTTTGGTCATGAATCGTCTCTATTATTTTTCTTTTTTAAAATGATGTCTCAGAGATGAAGGGCCCTTTGCTGCCGAACCAACTTCCCGTCCCCCGCTCTCCCTCTCCTTTCTCATCGGAGCGGAGCTCAGTATCCCGTGGTACCGGAGTGGCACGCTCGCCTCTGTTTTGGTTTCTGTGTGTCAGGTTTCATAACGTTGTTATCATGCGGGGAAAGTCACCAAATAAAAACAAACGGGTGAGGTGGCGGAGCACAGTTTAAGCAGCCATCCATCACCGAGTGTCAGACCATGCTGGGAGGCAGACGAGGGGGTGCCCCACTTGTTTTCGGAAGCCTGTGGTGGGCGAAGGTCGCTGTGTGCCGGTGACTCACTGTCTCTTCTTTGCTTCCTTCCCGGAGTTCTGCTGCTAGGGCATTTGAGGGCAGCGGACAGCTGTTTGCAGCCATGCTGGGACGTGGCCCACTTTCCTCTGAAAGGGTCCTCAAGACGTGGGCGGGGAGGGGCCCTGCAGGGGCACGGAGAGAGCCGCGTCCACAGCGGTGCTCCGCAGGATGTGTTATCCTGGGGCAGGAGGGCAGATGCATGTGACTCCGAGGGGAACAGGTGGAGAGCTCAGTGCCGCCCAGGCCCGGCCAGCGGGGACTAGCTGTGCTGTGCTCCCCCACGCTCTGTGGCCGCGCAGCCAAAGGGGCAGCTGGGCTGGGCCCCTGCAGGGGCGGGTCTGCCTGCCCAGCATCAGCCAGGCTTCATTACAGGTTCCTTTTGAAGTTGGGATTCAAAGTTCCCCGCAGCCAAAAAAAACATACGCAGGGAAAACAAGTGTAAGGGGTAGAAGAGGACAGTGAGTAAAGAAATGGAGGCGAAGCTTCAGAACTGCACGACGCTTCCAAAGGCGCAAGCGCTGCAAACTCTGAAGAGACGGGCCGTGCCTCCCCACGCTCATTTCTCCTGGCAAGGAGGGCAGGGGCAGGAAATAGGGAAGCACCTTACACGGAAGCTCAGGGTGTTTGCCTCTGAATAGGAGTGTCTCCCGTTCGTTTTCCGACGGGCCAGTTTCTCCCTGGACCCGACAGGTACATGCTATATGCAGTGTAGAAAATCCACAGTGTCTCTGTTCCCCCGGCTCAGAGAACTCTCCTTCCCAGGTGAGTGGGGAAGACGTGGCTTTTCTCCTTTTAATGGTTATTTTGTAGCCAAATAGACAGACTTATGAGCCAGCCCTGTGTTGTGTCTGGATTAAAAACATTTTCTCTTAGAACCTTTTTAGGAGAGACCCTAGTCTCTAACTGTATTCAAGTTCAAGACACCTGGGCGTTTTCCTAGGAGCTGGGGTGCTGGCCCTGGTACCCTGGCCAGGTGCCACCCTGTCTCAGATGATTTTCACTGAGGGATCCCTTCCTAGAGTTTAAGCCTAGGAGCCTAAAAACCAGCTGCGCACTTACAAACGTTTTCCTCTTCTCTAGGAACCTTGTTTATGTGTTACTGTGAAGACGAAAGTTAAGTCTTGTGGCTGGGTCTTCTCCTAACCCCAAGAAGTCATTGGGGTGGGGTGGAGCATGTAGTTAGTCCGGACATCAGGCTTTTGTTGTTTTTGAGAATTTGTTTCAACAGAGTGTCACCCTCTGGAGGAAGCTGCTTATCCATTCATTTCCTGAACCCCAACGTGTCTCTGACTTCTCACCGGGAGCTCTGCCTCTGGCTGCGAACCTGAGTTCCCTAGCCTGGCACCTGGGCGATTCCTGCTTATCCTTTAAGTCTCCATTAGGATGTCGCTCCCTATGTCCTGGTAACATTCCTTTCTGTCCTCCCATAGGAATTAACCATCTCACCTGTATCACTTCTTACCCGCTATGGTCACCACTCCGCTCAGACCCCATGTCTGTCACCTGAATTATTACAGTGGCCTCCTCACTGGTCTCCCGACTTTTACTCTTGCACCCCGCCCCCCGTCTGCTTTTAAAAAAGCAGCCAGAATAATCCTGTTAGAGCATAACCCAGAGGGAGCCATTCGTCCGTCCCAGACTCTCCGGCAGCTTCCCAGCTCATGCGGACTCACGGCCAATAGTACTGCCCTGACCTGCGGGGCCCCTGCTGGTTCCGGGGGCCCCCTCCTTGTGCGCTTCTTGTTAGCTCCGTTCCTGCCACACTGGCCGTCTTGCCGCCCCGTGACTGGACAGACACACTCCGACCACATGAACTTTTTTAGTGGTTTTTTGCTCTGCTGCCATGTTCTTCCTCCACATTTCTCCATGGAGAGTTTTCCCACTTCCTTCCAATCCTTTTTCCAAGTCACCTTTGGCGAAGCCTTCCCTGGTGACCTCATCTAAAATTTCTCATGCTCCTCTGACTCTTCATGGTTGCTTTCCTGTTTCATTTCTCTTTTTAGACTTTACCTTTAATGGGCTAAATATTTTTAAAATTTTGCATACGGTCCGTCTTCTCCACCAGAGTGTAAGTTTCATCAGAGAAGGGTTTTTTGTATGTTCAGGGTACCGTTTTACCCTCTCACTTAGAGTAGCAAAAGAGTAGACTAAGGAGTGTGTAGCCGATCATTGTCAAGTAAAGGAATGTTCTTGCCCGGCTGTGTGGTTGGCGCACCATGGCCTGTGGACCAAATTTAGCCTACCACCTGTTTTTGTAAATAAAATTTTATTGGAATGCACTTTTATTGGAATCCACTTGTTTATACATTGTCTATGGCTGCTTTCATGCGGCAGAGTTGTGTAGTTACAATGGAGACTGTGTGGCCCACAAAACCTAAAATATTTACTATTTGGCTCTTTACAGTAAGAGTTGGCCAACCCCTGCCCGAGCACATATTTATCCTGCCATATTGTGATTACCCTGTGTTGTCTGTCTCTTGCATGAGACTTTAGGCTCTTTGTTCATAGTTCTTGTGACATTGGAAGTACTCAAGTGATTTTTTAAAAGATGAATGAACATATACGCAAATGAAAAATCAGTGACCCTTGGGGAATGACAGTGTGGGGCAAGGGTTTGGGTAGGGCAGGGTATACTCTTTTGTATTGAAAAAGGGGATATGCAGAATCCAATCCATCCTACTTGTCTCTTTACTGTGGTACAATTGCCACTTTCAAGAGTAAGTAAAATAACCAAAGATAACCATCATAGAGTGAGTGAGATACCTGGGATGGAAAAGGCTAGAAATAGTTTTATTCATGATCTCATTTTTTGGAGTAGCTGAGCTCCCACATGACTGCGAAAGTATGAAACGTGGAGTAAATTTGGAGGATTCGAGAAATAGTCAGTTACAGTGGGTAGGAAGTAAGGTGGGTCTTCATGACCCCTGGAGACAGTGATTGACAGAAAGAGCAAAGCAGCCCAGAATGGTATGCAGCCCCTTCTAATCAGATATAGCCTTTCTGAAATGATGTTGCAGATGATTAGCTTTTGTGGTTGTAAGGAACAGAGACTCACTTAAGTTACCAAAAGAAAATGAATTTATTGTACAGTTACATATGGGTTGGAGGTGGAGATGGATGGTGGCTGGGGACAGAGGCGGGTCCGGGTTCCCCGTTTCTTCCCATGGCTCATGGCCCCCCACATCGTAGTGCACCTGCGCCATGCATGTCTCGTTCAGCTTGCTAAATCACTCATAAACATAAAAGTCATGTGTTTGAAAAAAAAAATCACTTTCTTCTTGGAACTTATACTTGAGTGCGAGGAGAGAGGCAATTAACAAATAACAAGTGTGTGTGCCTGATAGATGCCAGCGATGATAAGTGCTGTGCAAAGCAATTCAGCAGAGTAATGGAGACAGGAGTGCTTACCCTGGACACAAGATGAGGGGTGGCCAAAGAGGCCTCACTGTAAGACGGCATGTGAGCAGATGTCTGAAGGAAGCCTGGGAGCGAGCCACGTGGGATCTGGGCCGGTATTCCAGGCGGAGGGGAAGGCCAGGGGCCACTCTGGCTGGAGGAGATTGAGTTAAGCAGAGATTAATTGGTGGGGACAGGCCACAGGCCTGTCAAGCCGTTGTAAGGATTTTAGCTTTTGCTTTTGTTGAGTTGGGAAGCTGCAGCAGGGCTCGATCAGCAGAGTGACTTGAGCGTTGGAACACTAATGGAGAAGGAATACAGAAGTCTGTACCTTGAAAGGATGTTGTGAAATTCAAGTGAGATAATACCTGTTGAAAGTGCTTTGCAAATCAAAAAGCATCACAAGGGAAAGTGTTTGGTGAGATGTTGCATTGGATTGAGCAGTAAATTCGAGGAGAGGGCGGGCATCCTCGCCCAATGAGCAGATGATTAATCCATCTCCCTAACCATAGGGAGTCTGTGCCCTGTGTTGCCTCTTTCATGTGGGAGAGTAAAAGTGCAAAGCTGAGGACAATGAACATCTCTCTATTATGCTTTTAAAATATGTACTGTTCAGGAAGGCCTATGTCTGTCATGTGTGCTTGTACCCAGTAGATGCCCCGAATTGCCTGCTGCACAAATGCTGCAAAGTTGTGGGTGTGATAGCACTTAGGCCTATGACAGAGATAGGGATTCAAAATCATTTCACGTAAAAATTTAAGGGATGAATGCTGGGCTCAACGCAACACAATAAAAGTTTGCAGGGATGAACTTAGATTTTAGAATATTAAAAGAATGTCTAAACCAAGCTGGTGGATATTTGTGTTTGCAGCAGTCAGTGTGAAAAATAGTCATGAGCACAAGCTACATATGAAGCAAAAGCATGGTGCGGCCACTGAAAGCATGCCAACCATGCTCGGCTCCGTGGACGGGGAGAGAGCGCTCGGGTGACTGCAAGAGGCGCACCTTGTAGACACAGCCCGGACCAGACTCTGTCTGGAGTCTGTGCTCAGCTCTGGGCAGCAGGTTTTATGAGGAACATCGACAGCCGGGGGCGCATCCCAAGTTTGGGGAGGAGAGTGGTGATGAGTAAGATGGCAAAACAGCCCCGACCCCCTCCCCGGGAGGGGATTTTAACTTCTCCCTGTTTGATCAGGGTGCCAGGATAAAGGGAATTTTTAAAAAGTCACAGTGGCCTCTTTTGCATCTCATTCGTTCTGTTCACTCATTCATCATTACATTCAGTTTTTCACAAACAATTATATTTATATTGAATATAAAGCCAAGTGCTATCTCTAATCATCTACAGTAACTAACCCACTTGTCTTTCCACTGCTAGTCTCTATCCATTCTAACCCCCAAGTTAACTCTGTGTACTGTTATTAGAATAATCATTCTAAGACTCATGCATCTGTCCAGCTCTTTCCAGCTGGAAGAACTCATTTGGGGAGGAGCTGGGGTCTGAAGTTGTTCTTAAAACACAGGTAGCAGAGACCAGAGGAAGAGTGTATTAGTTGGAGGAACTAGGGTAACAGAGAACTGCTCCTGCTCTATAGCATAAGATGATTTAGGACCATGACTATAATAATAATTGCCATTTATTCCATGATCTTACCATTAACGGTGAAAATACGGTGGCATCATGGGGCAGTCACTGTTCGACATTAAAAGGACAGTTATTCAGACTGATGCAATGTGGAGCCTGATACTTTCAGTTAAATACATTTCATAGTTATATCTAACTCTCCTGCTCAATAATTGGGTCTATTGCTTTTCCATAGATTTTAATGTAATGAGAAAAAAACAAAACAACAACAACCATGATCTCTAAATCTGTCCTTCTGGGACCTTCCTGCGGGCTTGTAGACCCTTGATCAGCAAATAGATGCAATCACATCGTTTCTCAGTGGCCCGGTCTGTCACAGGTGGCTTTGAGAAGGACACGTGGTGAAGGCGGCACATGTGGTGCCAATCTTCCTAATGTCAGAGTTCCTGGGGCGTCTCTTAGCGCCTTTATGCAATTAATTTGAGTGGATCACTTTATTTCAAGAATTTATTGTGACCAATACTAAAACTCCAACATAAAGAATCCTTTTCTAAGGCTTATTCCAGTGCTTTTCTTATATATTTGGACTTCACATCTATGGTCAAGAGACATCCTTGTACATTTTTAATACATACTTCTAAATAAGAAACGTTTATTCATTTGTTTCGGTATTGGTTGTACCATATCTTATGGCAGATAGGACTTACAGTGTAATTTGTATTTTCCTGTGTTGCAACAATTTAAAACAAGAAGGGGGAGAAAGGGAAAATGAGGATTGATAAGAAAAGACGAAGTCAGTGGCAAATTCAGTATGCAGAAAGATACATACGTAGTAAGCGTGTTAGAGTCAGACCAAGAGGCAGCCCTGCACTCCCCAGCATTGCTCCGAAAAGGGAGGCCGGATAAGCTTCACAGCTCACTTTTGATTCTAAGACGAGTGCAAACAGCTGCCCAAGAGAACCGCTGGCGCAGGTGATGAGACTAGAGAGGAGCTTCTCACGGGGCCTACACGCAGAGAAAGCTGTGTAGTGGAACGAGCAGCGTTCTCAGTAACCCCTTATGCCACAATCTGATACTCTCTCAAAGAGTCAGCCTTGGGGCTGCTCCTCGCCACGAGCGGACGGTTGTTTTGTGGCCTCAGTGTCCACCTTTTAGAGAGTGGTGGTCAGGTCTTATCCTGGAACAGCTGTAAAGAAGGACAATAGAAGAAGAGCCTTTCTGTGGTGCAGGAGAGATTGGGATGCAGAGCCAGGCAGCAGAGGCAGGTGTGGACTGGAGAAAGGACCCATCTTCCCGAGACGAGGGAAGGAGGTGGGAGTGGGCTGGGACCTCCAAGTCGCTGGCAGGCAGGCGGGGATTTGAGAGAGGTTCCAGCTGAAAGCCTTGATCTTCTTGGTGAAGAGAGAGGCAGCTGCCACTTGGCGGGCGGGGGGTCGCCGACAGTGTGGGAGCTTGAGGGGAGTCGTGTTTGTTCACGTAACCTCTTCTTAGTCAGTCTCTGGGTCCTGAAATTGGAAGGAAACTTAGGATTGTAACCCATTTCCTTCTTTCACAAGGTGTTGTGAAAGAAGGTGACTCTGGAATCAGCAGCTGTGGTCTCTGAGGAGGCGGAACCAAGGTGAATGCTGAAAGACACGGGGCCTGAGCAGATTCAGAGCCCTGGAAAGTCAGAGCCGGGTCTTGGAGATCACTTAGTTCAGTGTGTTGTTACGTTATGTTCCGTTCCGTTCCCTTCACGTTTGAGGAGGCTTGCCTCAAGTCACAAAGCGAGTCGATTGTCCGATCGGATAACCCAGAGGGAGGTCGCCTGACTCCTTGTTTGCCCAGCTGCGCCTCACGCTCAAGCTGCTAGGCAGGGGGCCGGTCTAAGTCGCTGCCTCCGTCCATCCATTTCATCTCATGCCTTTGCTTCGCAACAGCCTCAGAGCTGTCTTTTGGGGGATCAGAAGGAGAAATTTGAAATTACAGATTCTTTAATAGACTCCCTTGCCTAGGTGGCCATGCGCTTAACTGGTCTGCCAATTTCACATGATACAGAAATTAATTGAGAAGAGGAGAAAAATAAGGAGGTTGATCAAAAGAGGATGTGAACTAAAGTTCAGAATGAGAATGAAGTCCAGAGCTGCCCGTCAGCATGGGTCATGTGACTCCCAGGAAATTAGAATGGGCTGACTCTGTGGCGTCCATGGCCGAGTGCCTGGGGAGGCTTCTGGCTTGGTGACCAAGTCTTTGCCGTTGGCATGGAGAGCAGCGTGCAAGTCCCAGTTTAAAAATAACAAAGTGCCCACGCTTCAGTGCAGTTGCCACAGGAGAGGTTTGGAAATCAGGAAAAATTCCAACGATGAGTGGACCAAGAAAGCCGTATCATTTTCCCAGAGCTGGCAGTAGTCTTCTGTTTTGAAGAATGAATAAATCATTAACCCAACCCAGGGAGGGGGGTGGGGAGAGAGGACAGGGGCGATGAAGAGGTGGATGAAGGGGAAGAGCCCCACTCTTTGAAGGAAGGAGAGAACTAACGTATAGAGGTACATTTTCTTTTCTCCAGTGGTGAACTTGCTTCTTAAATAGCAGACTTCAATAAGAGTCCAATGGAGATCAGAAAGCCCACCCACTGGCACATGGAGGGTCTGGCTTAGCCATTTCCTGAGAGACGTGGCAGCTCTATCGTCTTCGCTGTGCACTGTACTGTAGCAGTGTTTGGTGTTAGGTTGGCTTTGCCTGGTGTCTGTTGAGTGACTTCTGTTATTGCGTGTGAAAACTTGAAACGTTGGCCTGCAGTGAAGCAAATCTCTTGAGATTATGTTTCTTTCTTAATTTCCTTTCAGTCAAGTTTCATGCAAGGACCCCCTCAGGCATCTAGAACTCCCACATTGTGTCTAAGCCGGATTTCGAGGTAATGATGAGGCCCACTGCTGAGGGAACTGTGGAGTGCAGAGAAACCCCAGGTCAAAGTCAACAAGCCATTAAAGAGGCCCCTGCTTAGGGAAGCAGGACACCTTACCAGCTACCTTACCATCTTACTCCTAAAAATCTGAATTGACCTGCAAAGTACTCTCACAGCTCTTCCTTTTCTAGAAGGTTAAGACCTGTGGTTTTGGAGCTGTGAGAATGGTGTCAGGGAGTGTGCAACATCACGAGCTAGAATATAGGAAACTCAGCTAAGTCGTGTTGTGAGAGAAAGCCCCCACGGTGTTTCTGACCCCAATCAGCACTGATTTATGGAGCCTCTTAGCTTCAGTTCCTCTGTCTTGCAATTTGAGGTATTTTAATATCAAGCTGAAGTTTGAACTCCTTGGCCATGCTAGACTCAATTTGGTGGCCTGCTCATGGTTCATACTGTGAGACTCGTCTTATCAAAACAGGTTCTCCAGATAAGTCACCTGGACCTTCCAAAGTCACCTGCTTCTTGCCCCGTCTTCAGAGGTGGGCCACTGTTGGCCCAATGTTTATTACTAACCATGTGAAAATGCCCTGGTAGGGAGCTTTCACTGTATTTCAGTCAACCACTAACATGTACCAGGAAATAAGAAAGATTTTGCCATGTGACATAGCTGCTTTTGATTGGTACATATTGGTACATATTGGAATTGGTATTTCAATAAATGACTTGTAAAGAATGTCCTAAGAAAAATTGAGCAACGAGGTCAAGAAACTAGCCTGAGCATTCATTCTTTTGTTTTTTCATTTATTCAGACAACATTTGTAAAGCATATACGATGTCCAAAGTACTTTTTCTTTTCTGAGGTTTACTGATGGGGCAAAGGAATTGTTTTAGCTATTGGAGGCCCTAGAATCTCAAGCATTCACGGATGCAGCAAGTGCATCCTGTGTACAGGTGAGGCACTAGGGATTAAAGATGAACTGACCTGTATCCCTTGTATGTCTATTTTAGCTACTGTGTGCAGTAAAACACACCTGCCCTCAAGGAGTTCATAGTCTAGACTGGAGAGTGGGCTGGGGAGGCATAAATTATAACTGAAAATAATTCTCGTAGCTTACCTAATTTTTCACATGTAAGCTATTAAGTCCTACAGGGGTTTTAGAGACAGGAGAGGCCTCTTCCAAATTGCATTCATCAGCAGGTTGATCATATAATTGCTCACACAGACTGGGACACTATCAAGAGTGGAAGGTGGTAGGTTAGTAATTCTGGCAGGATAAGAAGAACAAATTGGGACTGTCCAGCACACCAGGATGCGTAGTCACGTGGTGAAAGTTGCAAGGCTCGTGGTGAAAGTTGCATTTAAGCCGGACGCCAGTGTGTGTTTAAACTATAATCTGTCATTTTCCCTTTTACCTTGTTCCTTTGAATTAGCTTAAATATATCAAGTAATATGGTCGCCTGCTAAGACTTGGAAACGCATTAGTGTATATTTTATGCTGTTAAAAAAAAAAAAAGGGACCTGTAGTGATTTCCTTAGTAACACAGGAAACTATGATAAGACAGCATGTTATTCTGGCGGCTAACCTTAGGGGAAGTAACATGGGGTGTTGAGAAGACCACCAGACAGGGAGCGAAGAAACCTGGACTGTTTTTGTCCAGTGCTGTTACTTGTTTTGTGATGCTATACCAACTACCTTTCTCTTACAGCCATTGTAATTTAATCTGAAAAAGAGAAGAAACTGGGTCACTACTTGGCATTTCCCTTCCAACTTAACATTATTTGGTCATTTCAAATCAACCTTATCCTGTAAGTCTGGGGATTAGCAAACTTGTTTTACAGGGCTCAGCGAGTAAATAGTTTAGCTTTGCAGACTACAGAGCCTCTGTCTCTATTAGTCAACGCTATTGGAGTGTGAACGCTGTCACAGACAATGTGTCCATGAATGGGTGTGCCTGTGTCCCAGTAAAACTTCATTTCCAGAAATAGGCACTGGCCCACGGGCTCTAGTTTGCCACCTCCTGTATAAATTCGTTCTTTCAGTGCTGAATAACAAAGGACCACAAAACATAGTAGCTTAAAAACGACAAACCTTTGTTGTCTGTGGATCAGGAGTGTGGGTTGCTTAGCTGGGAGGTTCTGACCCAGGGTCTCTCTGAGGCCTCAGTCAAGGTACCAGGTTGTGATCACCTGACACTTGACTGAGCCTTCCTCGAAGAGCTCTCCTGTGGCTGTTGGAAAGGGGACAGCTCGTCATTACCCAGGCCTCTCCTGAGGCTGACCCGCCACATGGCTTCTCTTGGCACGTGTGAGCCGAAGGGCAGCTAAGCTGGAAGCAGGAGCCTAACTGGGACCTAGTCTCGGAAGTACATCCTACCACTTCTGTTGCATTCTCTTCGTTAGGAGTGAGCCACGAAACCCGACCCACACCCAAGGGGAGCAGATTTTTCGGGCTCTGAATACAGGGGGCGAGGGGCACTGGGGACCATACCGGTGTCTGCCCCACTTCGTTATAGTGACGCTCCTTAGGCCATTCTTAGAACCTTATCCACAGATGAAGCGCTCATCAGGGCTATGTGAGTTTAGCTCTATCAGGTGGCCTCAAGTAACAAGAATATATAAGGATAAAACCGTTGCTCTGTTGGTACTGAGGTGGCTTCAGAAATCGTTGGACGTTCAGTTCTATCCTCCTCCTGTACTTTCCCCATCCCCAAGCGGAGAAGATCTGCTGGGGCTAATGGGTCAGTGTTCAGTGTGGAACATCGTTATGGGGTAACTCTCAATTCACACACTAAGCCCTGGTGCAGACAGTTACGGCCAAGTCATAGAGTTAATTCAAAATAGATGGTTTTGCAAAGCATAAAAAATATGGTGTAAAGTTGCTTCTGTCAGAGGAGAGACACAAAACTAGTAGACACTTTGGGGCTGCCTGGCCATGCCAGAAGAAACCGGGTAGTGCAGTGTGTACACTGGGAGCCCAGTTCACTCCGTGAACACGCTGCCTGACGGCTACCGTAAAGACTCATGCTAAGCACATGTTCCTGGAAGACTTTTCTTTTTTGCGCTGTTTCTGTATCTTTTGGTAAAGAAGTAGTGCTTGGAAACATATTTACCCAATTAATTCTAAAGTAAAGTTACTGCCAGGCACTGTTTAAATTTTTTTTTCAGTAAAAAATAACATTTTTAATATTTTTAAGGTAAGAAAGATGCTTGTTTAGGATTCACATCAGTAGTTGCTAATTGGGTAAATGTTAAAGGCTTACACTGAAGTGCCTGAAGGATTACTGCATAGAAATTTGATACTGAAAAATTGTTTGCTCAGATGCCTCTTGGGCTCATTAAAGATCAAATAAAGTACGAACCAATAGTGATATTTAAGTCCCAATCACTTTAAAGACAGAATAAGATATATATCTTATATAAATTGTATGTGTGTGTGCATGTGTGTGTGTGTATATATATATATATATATATATATATATATATATATCAAATTCCTTTAGATAATTTAAGGAAATGGGAAAACACTGTGAGACTCAATTTATAGAAATTTATAAGAAATAGAAGGGGTTGAGGACAAAATATGAAATAAACTTATATTTGCATTTAAAATTCATGTATATTTTTTCAAAGTAGACATTACTTAATTCCTCCTTTTCCATATTTTCCTAGTAAAGGCAAAATAATACCCGTACGTGTTACCCACCTAGGGATGCACGCTGCCTTCCAGTGTAGAGGCACCAGCAAAGACAGAGAAAACCCCACAGAGGGGGACCAAGAGGGAGGGAAGAAGTCAGGGCGGCAAAGTGGCTCCGATGTGAGAGAAAGCTCCGGGCCAGAAGGAGTCGTTAAAAGGGCAGAAGATGGCCTCATTAACATATTCATAAAAGGGGAAAATGTGGCTTCATAAATATGCTAATAACTCACTGTTCTTCTGAAGATGAGGACATTTGTAGGCCATGGATTTGTGATGGAAGGTGACAAACCCAGTTAGGAAGACGGCCGTGGGTTCCCCTAGAAGCCCAGACAAGGCTCGGGTATAGTGATGGACAGGGGACTTCCTTCCGGCGGTCGGAGCTGCCATTCTCACCATCATCCATCTGGGCACCCTGGCCCCCGGCTCCCTGGCTTCCTAACCTGAGGTCCGCAATGACCAGCACCTTTGTTAGTTTGTATCCATGTTTCCCAATCAGATTTCACTTTTTCAAGTAACTTAGCATATGAGGACTTACATTAAAAAAACAACCCGAAAAATAAAAAAGAGAGAAAAGGACTGGGAATTGGTTTACACGAAACCAGTTTCGTAGCAATAATGATTAAATTTCCATTCAAAACTCCAGGAAGGACCAGTTGATGGCAGCAGTTTTTCTCTGGCACAGGCGACTCCCGTGAGGCACCTAGCCTGTCAGTGACAACTCAAAATGGGGATCAGTGGCCTGTCTATTGTAGTAACTGCCTCTAGGGGACATAACAATACCTCGTGCCAAGAAATACTGCCCCCTCTGCCTTTCCCTTTCTCTCTTTTAAAAATAGTAGTCAAGAACACTTTCTACAAATTATGAAGTGTCTTGGGCCAGAACTATTGTTCATGTCGACTGTCGCTTGACAACCTCTTTGGGGTGTCCTCATTAATCAATTGGACCTATTAAAAATAGTCCACAGTTTTAGTTTAACACTAAAATGAGGCGGTAGAGTTAGGATCTAGAATGCATGCAGAAGAAGCTGGAAGGAAATGACTCTGAAGCCCTGATTTTGTGTCAGGCACTGAGGTAAAGTGCGTTACATTTTTGTACCATGAAATTACAGTTCTGAGAGGTGGGCGTCATCCTCGTTTGATAGAAGAAACAATCAGAGTCTATCGCAGTTTACCTTGCATAGTCTCACATCAGAACATGGTAGGAGCCTAGCAAATCTGTGTTGAATAAATTTAGGATCTGAGGAGGCCAAGGGTGATCTCTACAGAGCTAATGAGCCCTGCTCTGAGGACCTCAAGTCAATGACTATCTCGAGGTCCCTTACCGAGCAATCGTTTTCGTGTTTGATATCAAGGTGTCTTGAAGCAAGAGGCCCTATTAATATCCTCGATGATGATGAGCCATATGAATGTAAGTGTACCCCTGAGTTGGGGGTTTTGAGGTTGAGGAAAGCTGAGGGACAGAGAGGTGATAAGACATGGTGGCGTGCTCTGTCCAGTCTAATGAAACTTGCAAAATCATCTGCTCTCATTAACTCCAGCTACACCCACCTACGTCCAAGAGAAATAAAAGTGGGGTCAAAAGATAAGGGAAGCCATTGACCAGACGAAGAGCTTGAGCCATTTTGTTCCCTTCGCTCTCATGGCCCCCGCTCTCCGGCCTGCTGTTTTTCCCTTTCTAATTCTGTTCTGAACAAAGGCCCCTTGGCCAGCTGAGCCAGTGTGTCTCTGATTCAGAGAGGTGGACGGTCTGTGTGTGTCTCTGATGACTCACTATTGGCCGCGTAGATCCCTGGGCAGTAGAGAGGCTCTGGCAGCCACAGGAGGCCGTTGAAATGAACAGCGTGAACTCCAGCGGTGCCAGGAAGCGTTAGGGCCAGCCTTCATTATGGTTGGGCCGGGAAGACTGCCAGTCCTCATTTCACCTGGGGCTGTCCCTGCCGAAGCCCCCTTTCCATGAACAGCTGCCCCTGTCTTTCCTGCAGGGGGCGGGAGAGCGAGCGGCCCTGGCGCTCAAGAGAAACAGAATCGGGTGGAGAGAACTTGGGGGAGATTTCCTGAAAGATCAGATTTTCGTTTGATTCAATTTAAAGATACTCATCAATAGTTTGCTGAGCATCTCCTGGGCTCCTTCCTTCACTTGGTGACCTTAAATAATGTACCATCCAAAGAACAATATAAACTGACAAGCAAACAGAAACAGACTCATAAAGATGATGGTTGCCAGAGGGGAGGAGGATTGGGGGGCTGGGTAAGAATGACGAAGGGATTGAGAAGTATAGAGTGGTCAGTACAAAATAGTCTTGGGGATGTAAAGTACAGCAGAGGAAGTATAGTCGGTAATATTGTTATAGCTATGTACGGTGCCAAGTGGGCACTGGAAATATCAGGGGGACCACTTTGTAAAGTCATGTGATCGTTTAACCTGTATGCTGTACACCTGAAACTAATACAAAGTAGAGAAAATAAGTCCATTAAAGTCCCCATGCATCCGAGAAGGTGTACTACTTGCTTCCATCACCTACCCAAGGAGATTGTGCAGATGATTAAAGTCGTTCCACTTTTTAAAGGGCTCAGAGTTCCTTGAATGCTAAGCCTCAAAAATTATGAGAGGGAGTTGAGCCGACACTAATCCCCAAGTAACAGAATGTGTTACTTTGGTCCTAGTCAGTTACTTTATCATTATTGTGACAAGAATACATTAAATGCATACCAAATAGGGCACATTTTTTTAGTAAGGCACTTAAGATCTTTCTTCATTTTCCTCTTATCTGCCGTTCTGTTCTCATCTCTCATCGTTCCTTGAATGTACAAAACTTCTCATCACTTTCCAAACATGTCAACCTTCTCCCCACGTTTATGCCTTTGAAGTTGTTCCTCCCTTGCCAGACAGTTCTTTGCTCCTTCCACCTGGTGCACTTCTTATTCAGACTCAGCTGCCTTGTTTCCTCTACTTCCATCCCCAGTCCCTCCCCCGTCCTCCCTTCACTCTGTTGTTATGTTTATTGTGTTGTCATCGGGACTTCAGGGGGCTAGGGAGTAATGCCTCTGACACTGGAGAAAGACAGGGAGAGTGAGAACTTGGCAGGGCTGGGGCTGGGGACTTATCTGGGTTGTGGGGAGGACCCCGACAAGGGCAGGCAAGAAGGTGCTTGGTGGGCGCTAGCGGGTGGGCACTCACGTAGGTTGCCCAGTCAGCAGAGGACACTGGAGCTGAGGACACTGCGGGTGCCTCCCGGGGGAGGTTGCGGGGATCCACATGCTGAGGGATCACTCAAACCAAAGGAGGGCTGTGGTCAGTGGGCAGCCCAGCTGGCAGGAGGAGTTCAAGGCCAGAGCTAGGAAGGGAGCCTGGCCAGGAGACGTGGTAAATATCACAGGAGTAGAAGCCCAGGGCCAACTCTGCCCGCTGGACACGGAGCCGGACAGTGTGGACAGTTCTGCACTTTGTCGGTGTTGGAATGTACTGATACATGGACCTAAGCCACTGCCTATGCTGGAGCGAAGAAGGTATACGTCACCATCCAAATACCTGACCACAAGAATCCCCTTATCAGAAGCAACCGAGGTAGAGCTGTGGGCATCCTTCCGGAAACAGGTTGAATCCTCACGGCACCCACCCTTCTCCCTCAAGCTTCCTTCAGAATCAGCCCTCCCTGATCGGATACCCAGGGCACCTGGGGCAGATCAGCAGCGTGACTCACCCTCCCCTGGGGCCTGCCACACACCTTCTACCCTTTCCTTGGGGCTGTCATCTGTTGGGACCCAGCCCACCTGCTCGCAGTGTCCGGCCTCGAATGGAAGCCCTTCATCGAATGTTTCTGGCTCCTGGCTCCTTTCTTAGCCACGTCAGCTACCTAACAGTCGTCCCGAGGCTGCCGAAAGAACTCCTGTCTGGAGAGTTGGGCTGGAACCTAGAGGGTAAGACGGCTGGAGGCTGGAGAGCGCCAGAGCCTCAGGTTGGGAAGAGTCAGGGAGGCGGGGAAGGGCTGGCGTTAGGCAGATGGGAAAAGGTGCTAGTCTCCTAGCATTAGGTGGTCCCCTGCTAGAGAGTACAGCCCAGGTCTGGGTCATCCCTGTGTCTCTGTGCCTAAACTGTGCCTGACATGTCGTAGGTTTTCAGTAAATGATGGAAGCAACGGACTTGTGGGTAACCCACGGTCCCCAACCCCTATAAAATGGACACACACACAGTCTACTCTTGGTCATATAAGAACACTAAACCAGTGCATTAGCGATACAACCCATAACTGTTTGAGTACGAGTCCCCTTCCCACGTTGTCATGCCACTGTTTCCTGAAAAGTACAGGAAGTCAAATTTATTTCAGAAATAGAGTTGGTGTTAATTTATTCCTTATAAAAGAGAGTTGTGCATAGAGAAGAGTATATAAAACATACATACATGATTTAAAGAGCGATTTCGAGATTTTCTTTTCACATCTCTGTTGCTGGGATGACTGGAGAGTACACCTGTCTTCCACCTTTGGGTCTGAATGAGCTACAATGTGCACCCAGGTCCCTCTTTCAGAAAAGCTGAAATGACAAACAGTAAGGGTGGTTATTTATTTTGCAGGATTTTCCATAGTGGTCATTTAACATAGGAATGGGTTAAAAAGTTAAAACTTCGTGTCTTGGAAATTCTTATCAATAGAGTTGTACTGGAATGGATTTCACATAGAGAACGAATGGGAGCGCATTGGAGGGTGGGGAAAAGAAGACAGGGTTAGAGAGGGCAGAGGGGGCATCACACCCAGCCAATAGAGGGTGATGAGAGACCTCACTGCATTTCTGGACCGGGTGCTGGGAGGTGAAAATGCCGTATTTTTGGGCAGTAAGATTGGATAGCCTGTAGATCACACCTGTTTTTCCTCTCATGTCCGTGCAACTTCCTTTATTTTTTGCTGTTTCTTAAATTGTTCAGACCTGTACCTCTAGACCTATATGCCACTGGTACCAAGAGAAAGGTTGGCACTGTTTTCTGGGGATTTGGCTACCGGGAAGGTGCATTTTCCCATGAATTACTCAACTAACTTCTGCTGTATAGATTGGATCTAGGACTATGACCATCTGTGTCCATTGGTTTGGGATCAAACCCAAAATGTTATCAAATAACCTGTTGTTCTGGAAACAATTAGTCGGATTAAGTCAACAACTTGTTACCGTACACTGTTTTCAAAAAAGTGGATTATCTGAAAGAATGTAAGTGCCAGATAAGAGTCTGAGAGTTGGGTGGGACCACAAAGGTCCCTAAGGCTAACTCTTTGAGATTCAGCCAAATTCAGTGACTTGCCCAAAGCAAGGACTGGACCCAGGCCCCTCGATCCCCAGTGGAAAACCCTGTCCCCTGCCTCGAAGCTCTGACTTAGAGTTGGTTGTGTGTATGAACTGAATTTTAATTAGATGTTATTTGTTTAAAAAGAATCCAGACATAAATGTTATTTTCATTATTTTAAAATATCCATTTTCATAGTAGAATTTATCTTTCCTTATAGGGAAAAACTTAGGAGGGAAGTGCTCTTGGGAAGAGCTGCTCAGTGACATCCTGGAGAAGAGGGAGGGGGTGGGATCTGGGGCACAACAGGAGGACTGGCTTCAGGTCAGAGCCTGCCCAGTGCACTTACCTGAGGGTCAGGGATCAGAGCCGAGGGTCTGGTGGGGCTGATGGGCCAGGTGCTGGTGGGATCCTGTCTGATGCTCTTCTCAGTTCTGTTACCTTGAGAGAGAGGCAGTAAGGTGATTGGCTGAGAGTAAGGATGTAGAGAGGGAGGTGTTCGAGGTTTGAGGGCAGAAAAGAAGGTGTGAAATAGTTTTTGGGTGAACTGGAGGACAAATGGACCAGGGACGTGTATTAGGATCTGGACAGCACAAGGGCCCACTTGTGACTGAAGGCCGTACATTTAAATTGAGTCCCGATAGTGTATTTGTGTGTTCTTCCCTGGTCACCCTTAAGCTACAGGGATGCAGACAGGTCTGTGGAAATGTTGAGTTAACTAGGTTTGGGGTTTTGCCACGGGTGCATACAATGAAAAACAACAAGGGAGTTGAGAATGTATGCAAAGGAGTGGGCTAATGGTGGAGAATTATGATGTCTTTGTCTCAGAAATTGTCTTCTATAGACCTATTTGAACAATGTAGAACTGCCTTCAGACTGGGACGTGGTAGGTTCTCAACGCATGTTTGTTGGATTTGTGACTTTCAAGTAGTCAGATCATCATGAATCGTAGGTTTGCACCGCGATGCTAGGCACCAGGAGGGGTACATGGAGAGACCATGATTTCCACCATGAAGAGCTTTATAAAGAGAATATGGTGGAAAAATATAATAAAAGAGGGAATACAAGAATTTTGTGAATATATATGTTTTATCATGCCACTGTTTTATTGCCATTGGGCATTTTCTTTGAATGATTGCTGTCTTTTGAAAATATGCAAGTAGAGATAAGCTCAAGCAAAGTGAATGATACAGTGGGTCTGTGCAGCTGGTTTTTAAAGTTACTTTTAAAAAGATACTCTAGTATTTGCCTTTTCATTTGGTTTATCTTCTGCAATTGAAACTGTCTCTCAGTTGTTGAATAAGGATTTGCAGTCTCCTATTTTTAAAGAGATTGCTTGCAGATAAAATTCAGTGTTTCTTTCTAGTTCTCCGCTTCACAAGATGTATTGCAGGTGACAGGTCTTTTATGTTAAGAGCTAGATATGGAATCCTGGGCCCCAGTTGTCGTTTATGCTACCCATAAAACTTAAGGCCTTCACCAGCAATGGAAAAGCAATCAAAATTGGTGTAAACAGACCAACCTGACCCCCATCTGTTGTAGTTTACAGTGCTTCCCCAGTGAGAGACGTTTCCTCCAATAATTCCCTCTGATATTAACAGAAAGTTATACACAGTATCAAAGCCATCTTCCTTTTGAGTAGGTGGGTATGTGTGACACACAAGTGCTATAAATTCACAGGCACTTAGTGCATCAGAAAGCAGTTTCTCTTCTCAGCTGATAATGCTGATAGTTCTGGAATAGAACACTATTTTTCTGATTTCAGCCAAAGAAGAATTTGTTCTGTGCTAAAAGGAAATGTAACCTTATTTTTCATTTGATTAACAGGTCAAAATATTGGATAATGGAATATCCAAGTGGGTGATCCTAGGGATGATGGGAAGTGTCTGCACATCTGTATGAGTTCTTGGAAGTCCAGGCATACAGGTAGTTGGGTGGGCTACTGGTATCAGATGAGACCGCCAGAGCCTCAGATAGCAAGATGGAATTTAGAATTTCAGACCCTGAAAGGGGCCTGTGTGTGAATTCGGCCAGTGTCCAATGTTCGGTGCACTTCGAGTACCCAGCAGGTAATGAGGAAATGAACATAGGGACAGTGACACAGGTCTGAGTTCAATGACCAGGACTGGGACATATGGCAGAGGTGGCTCTTATGATAAGATCCTATTTCATGTATTCATTCTAATTCATATATTAGTTAATTAAGCAAGTGTTTATTGAACGTCTCTTGCGTGCCAGGCATTGGGGAGGACACTGCGATATGAAGACAAATACAATAATTGTCATGCAAAGTAATGGGATTATGACAGCGTGCGCCAGTTATATTCTAGAAGCACTGGGTGGATCAACCCCAAAAGACTGAACAGAGAGACAGAAAACCTCCTGGAAAATGTAATATACAAGATTCTTGCAATATCCTTGAAGGCCTAAGGCATACCAACCTATGTGCTCAGTGCTCAGGGGGGTACAGAGTGAAGTGGGAGGCAGGTCCTGCCTTCCAAAGCCCATGGCATGCGGCGACCGGCACGCAGTCGGGTGGCCTCGGTGAGAGCTCGGCTCATTAGACAGCAGGTGAGAGAAAGCGCCCCGTGGCTGGACTTCGAGTGAGCTGTTATGTCGGTAAAGGTAAAGGTTACTAATATATGTATTAATATAGGTCTTTCTACCTTCACCGAACTAAACATATTTTTAAGTTATATAAAATATTTACTTTTATAAATATGTTCTGGGCAAAACGAGAAGGTCGTACAAAAGCACACGGATGTGAAATGACCATGGAGCAGAGAATGTATTAGGAGAAAGGCGCCTTTTTTTTTTTTTTTTAATATTTTATTTATTATTTTCAGAGAGGGGAATGGAAGGAGAAAGAGAAGGAGAGAAACACCAATGTGTGGTTGCCTCTTGAGTGCCCCGCACTGGGGACCTGGCCCTCAACTCAAGCATGTGCCCTGGCTGGGAATAGAACCTGTGACACTTTGGTTTGCAGGCCAGTGCTCAGTCCACTGAGCCACACCAACCAGGGCAGGAGAAAGGCTCTTGATGCCAGGGAATTAGGCAAGGAGGATAGAATGAAAAACCTCGTGTGCTGAACTCTGGGGAGCTATTGAAGATCTTTTAAAAAGATGTGACAAGATAAGCATTTTGTAGAAATAAGGAGAATGGGTTAGAGGGGGACATTGCAGAAGTTGTTTGGGTAATTCTCAGAAGAAATGATAAACGCTTTAACTAAAAGACAGTGGGGGTAGAAGTGGAGAGAAGACAGATGTACGAGGGACGCCGAGGGCCGCAGGGGCCCTGGGGACTGGCAGAAAATGGGGAGGGCCTGTGGGAAGGGATGACGTGCTATTTATGGCCTCGGCAGCTAAATGGCAAACGCCATTCACCATGAGAAAGAGTTGAGGAGGTATAGGTGGCTTAGAAGTGAAGAGTGAAGGGAAGAAACCGACTGAACTCTGGTCTAACCGCATTTGAAATGCTCAGACATACCACCAGGCAAAACTGTGCAGTGGCAAATGGGATGTGCGGTCCGAAACTTAGAAAACAGTATGTGGAGAATGGACATTGTCCTGACAGTCACCAACAATGTGGGGACAGTCGGTGCCTTAGATTTTGATGAATTCATCCAGGGAGAATCTGTAGAATGTGAACACCAGAAGGAGAAGTGATGAGGAGTTGGGAGAGAAACCCTTTGAAGAAACTGGGGTAAAAACAGAGGGGGAAGAAAGCCAGGAGGCTGTGTTGTCACAGAGTATCAGGAGGAGAGAATTTTTTGAAGGAACGCAGGGTCGATAAGCAAATGTGGTCTATCTATACAATGGACTATTATCCAGCCATAAACAGGGATGACATAGTATTGGTACGTGCTACAGTGTATGGATGGCACTTGAAAACGTGCTAAGTGAAAGAAGCCAGTCACAAAAGGCCACAAATCATATGTTTCCATATGTATGAAATGTCCAGAATTGGCAAATCTATAGAGACAGAAAGCAGGTTAGTGATTGCTTGGCGCTGGGGAGGGTAGAGTGATAGGAAGAGAAGAGCTAAAGGATACAGGGTTTCTCTTTGTGGCAACAAAAATAATATTCTAAAATTGACTTTGGTGACAGTCGCACATATCTGCGAATATACTAAAAATATTGAACTGTCACTTTAAATTGGGTGAATTGTGTACTATATGCACTCTATCTCAATAAAGCTGTTTAGGAGAAAAAGAGTACGGGGTAAAATCAAGTGCAGCAGAGAGGTGTATAGCAAAATGAGAACAGAAAAATCTCTTTTGCATTTGAGAAGGGGGAGCGATCACTGGCAAATTCAGTGATATGGGGGAGTGAAATGCAGGTGACTGTTGCAGAAGAGTGAATGGGAGCTGAAAACGGTGACATCTTTGAAGAACCTTGGCTGAGAAGGGAAAAAGCGGGCTCAACACTGAGAGTAAGGACAGTGTTTCTCTAAAAACGTTGGAGAGCCAGGAGAACCCGAATGTTCTGAGAGGCGCATGAGGGGCGGTGGCTGACAGAGGAAATGACGTGGAGGTGGAAGGAGAGAGAATCCATTGCACAGGTCAGGGGTGGGCGGAGCAGCAAAAGCAGGAGGAAAGACAGCTGCTGATGGAGATGTCGGTAGCTGGGAAGGAGCGAGGGAAATGATGCACTGCCATGGAGCCTCCATTTCCTCATTGAGCTGGGGCAAACACCTTCTAAGGTCGAGTGGGATTTAGCTTGGTAGATGTTTCGGGAGGGAGAAAGGATTTTCAGTAGTGAAGGAAATGGAGGGAATTTGCTTACTAGAGACACATTGGGTTGCTAGGCAACTGAGGTTGAGGACCAGGAATTAGCAGGGACATCAATCTGTGTATTTGTGGGTACTTTATAATTTTGTTTTTTAAATCAGTTCTCAGAAACCTGGACAAAAGAACTAATGCTGGGATTGATTCAACTTAGAAATTTTGTGGGGCACTGAACATAAAGAGAAGCAGGGAACCAAAAGTCAAGATGAATGGCTGGCTAACAGGATGGGTCGGGTGGGATGGAAGCTAAGAGAATGAGGTAAGAGCGTGTTGACAGTGGTCTCGTGGTCCAGGAGGGGTTCAAACCTTATTTTAGCAATGGAGCGATTTTGCTTCGTGAAATAAATTTCATAATCAGCCCCCAAAGGGAACAAACAGAGCTTCTCTGCTGGGGAGCCCGAGGCACACCTCTCAGCATGCTGTCCCCGGTCCCTGGGCAGCCTCCCGGGGTCCTCGGGCTCTTAGGAAAGCGGGGAACATCACCGCTCTACAGAGGACTTCACGAAACACACCAGTAAAAACAAGATGCGGAGGGGCAATACTACTAACATTCAAACAGTAACCACCCAGGTGACGATGGAGGAGGAGGAAGAGGGGGAAGAAACTTACCGAGCACTTGCTTTTTACCTGTCACTGGGTTAAGTGCCTTATACCTAATCTTCTCGTGATTAACATCAGTTGAGAAAACCTGTTGCCTCTGTTTAGGTGAGGGCGTGAAGCTCAGGGAGGGAGATCGCCCACTGCAGGGTGCCTGGCTAGGATGGGTGCAGAAGCCGGAGGGCTTCAGGAGAGGAACGTGGTGCTCATCTCTGAGAGGGGGGATTGGCTGGACATTTTTCCACCTCGGGCCAGAGGCAGGGGCTCTGGGTAGGATGGGGGTGTGGAGGTCCCCCTCTTCCTCTTCTGTTGCCCTGTTCTAGCATTTATTTTCTTCTCCCTTAATTTCCTGTTTTCCATGCAACTTTCCTCAGTCCCTTTGGCTTGGAAACTAATTCTTCGTGGGTTTGTTGTTCAGTTTATTGTTTTTCTTTTTTATGTGTGTGAATGAATTAAAATCATTTTCAGGCTGACCTTTCAGCGTTGTTTCCAGACTTCCCTTGTGGCTGTTTTATGCCGAGGCGTACTGTACCAGAGTAGGGGAATGCATGTTTTATTGTGTGGGACCCAGTTTTCATTATATAATAATTTAATTACATGACAAGTGAAATTGCAAAACTGACGTTACTCACAGCACCTCGTACTGTGCTGCCAAATGCCCTGAGTTAACCTGACGTTGCCAGGAGTGAGTCCTGGAGACTCAGAACCCACAGATCCAGGAATGCCAAGGGAAGTGTGTCACCAGTCCTGAAACATGAAGCAGCTCTCCCAGTGTTGCTTCAAGGCGTCTCTGTGGCACCCGCTCAGGGATGGTTTCTTACTGGTGCCCTCAGCTCCTGAGTGTCCACAAATACCACTGTAAAGTGACAGGCATATCAATTAGTAGAGAACTGCTGTTGGAGCTGTTTCATTTTACGGAGGTAATCATAGACTCTTCAGAAATATTGACGTCACCTATTTCTTTGTTTCCATATTTCGATCAGGGAAACTGAGGTTTGAGGTTTTCAGTGACTTAAAGATTCCCCAACCTTGAGGTTGGAGAGCCAGGAATAGAATTCAGTATTGGAACTTGAGTAAGCTCTAATTTTAAATGGCTAGCAAATCTCTCTGAACAGATGCTTTCTCAGAAAGGTTGGCTATAAGCGTTAGTCATTTCGAGTAACCAATTGGATAGAAGGTCAGGGGGGAGCACTGGCAAACAAGTCTGATTTTGTTAACATGTTTTCCAGAAGGGGAAGGGATAGAACTGGTGGACTGATTTCACTTTCTAAGTTAAACTTAAATATTTGGCATCACTGACTCAAAACGTTTTCCATCATTAAAATTTTATAGATTATAGCCTCACAAGTTTTGTTGTACATCAAAATCATCAGCTTTAAAAAAATATCTGAAACCTGGACTCTATTTGCATTTATTTTAAAACAAATCTCAGAAGTAATTGTAATGCACAGAAAAGTCTGGAAATTCTCAGTATAATAAATGACATTTATTGGCACATAAAGACCTAGGTTCATTCATTTATGAAGTAATTGCTGAGTGTATTCTCTTAGAACATAGGTTCTTTGAGGGAGACAAGAAGAAGAAAGACATATTCAGTGAACGTGTAATGTGGTACAGGGGTAACTACAGATACAAATATGAACCAGGGTAAAGTATGGTTACCTGTTAAAATGGGGTATGGGGTTTTATTGTAGCTACAATATAACGAGGGTGAGGAGGTAAGAATTAGGTCGTATTTCTAGAGGAGATAAAAATTCATGCTGACATTGATGGATTGATAAGACTGGGTAGGTAGAGATTAGGATTTCAGGCAATGGAGATAGCGCGAGTGGATGTTGGGGAAAATTTCTAGGAGTATTCAGAGAATCTAGAGCAATGTCACTCAACTGGCTCAGGGTCCTTGCAGAAGAATAGGGAAAGAGAAAGCCAAAAATCAAGGGCGTGAAAGATCATCAACACAAAATCGAGGATTTTGAAATTCATTATGGGGCAAGGAAGAGCCATGATTTTCTTTCTTTCTTTTTTTTTTTTTTTTTGTATATCAGGACATACTTTTTAAAATTATATTATGTTGATTATGCTATTACAGTTATGCCAGTTTCCCCTCCTTTGCTCCCTTTCACCCAGCACCCCCCCACTCCCTCAGGCAATTCCCTCACCATTGTGTTCATGTCCATGGGACATGCATGTAGGTTCTTTGGCTACCCCATTTCCTGCACTGTACTTTACATCCCCATGGCTCTTCTGTAACTACCTATTTGTACTTCTTAATCCCCTCACCTCTTCACCATTCCCCTACACCCCCTCCCATATGCCAGCCATCAAAATGCTGTCTGTATCCATGATTCTGCCTGTTCTTCTTGTTTGCTTCGTTTTTTAGATTCAGTTGTTGATAGATACATATTTGTTGCCATTTTATTGTTCATAGTTTTGATATTTTTCTTAAATAAATCCCTTGAGCAGAGACTGACGTGACCGTCATTTATTCCTTGCTGTGTTAATTTGCAGCAGGGTGCAGGATGGATTGGAGAGGGGAGCCACCTGAACGAATCTGAACCGATGGGCTATAAATAAGACTCCTTACAGTGTTTAGGCTGGAGCGCCCCATTGCTGGCTTCAGGTCTCTCCTCTGTAACAGTGCACGTGGCAACATTTTTCACATGCTCCTTCCCTGTTTTTGGTATCGCTGAATCAATGTCACAGGTGGCTCCACCACCCAGTCCCTATGATCAAGTCAGTACTGACCCGGTGGGAAGTGGCACTTTCCACTTCGTTTGCCATATGCACTGTATTGGATGATAAAACCCAAAGACACATTCCAAATCACTGGGACAGCTGTATATTCCTTGGAATGAATTGCAAGGAATTATGATTTTCTCTTGGTAATTTGAAGGTCGGGAGGCATGGGATCTAACTCCAGCTGTCTGGTTTTAATTGCTCTTCCCACACAGGGGTAGACAAGAGTGGCCTTGGTATATTACCGTGGCCCTTGATTCAGTTGTTGGTGGCCTTGCCTTATCATGAACATTCTATTTTCTCTTCTCTCTGCCTACTCTGTTGCTGCTTTTCTTATTTTATATTCCAATCTTGACTTCTTTTTTCTTTCTCATTTTTCTCCTGACCGCCAGTCTCTTCCTTACGTCTATCCGGAAGGGTCACCATGACTTTGCCTTGTGGGGAGAAAGGGGAAGGGGATTACTTGTTAATTATTGTCAAGGGTCGAGCTCTTTTCTTCTGAGTTGAAGGGTCTCTGTGTCATCCCAGTGGCCTGGCACTGTGCTAGGAAGTGGTAAGTTGCCCCAAAATGATTTTTGAAAGAAAACACAGCGTACGGCATCAGACACGTTTATGTCCTTCATAGCGAAGGTTGACCCTACATGGATTTTTCAGGACTGTTGCGATTTCAGATCTTCCATTCTGTTGTTTTATGAAGTACCTTTATACTATAAAATTGCATCTTGATTTTTGGTTTGAAAATGTGTTCGCCATACCCATGAGAAGTGAACATAAATCTGTGCCCCAGACGAAATACCTATCGAAAAGAGAACATTCTTTGGGTATTTTACATACTCCTTTTGGAAAAGGCCAAAACGAAAAAAAACAGAAAGAGAAAAAAAAGAATTGAGTGGCAGGGAGGAGGCGGTGGGTAGAGACTTGGCGGGTTTTATTAGCTCTGGTGGAAGCTTCCCTGGAAGGACTGAGCCAGCGTTTTCATTGGCAGGTCTCGGCAGAACCATTAGAGCCATTGAACGAATGCATTGTTTTGAGTTTTCTTTGGCCCAGTCTTCCCTATTATTTAAGGAAACAGAATTGCACATTCGCAGGGAAGAGAGAAGACTGAATGCCAGCAAAGTCGAACCCCCTTTGTGGCGTGCCATGTGTGGGTGAACAGGCCGCAGGACGGGGGGTTGCTGAGAATTTCTAGCCCCTCTAAATTCCCAGGTGCCAACTGAGTACTGGATCTGATCAGGACTCTTGGATTTTTTTTTCTCTTTCTAGTTAAAAAGTATTCAGAGCTTTGTGAACTTTCCTCTAATAAATTCTACAGCGGCCTTTTTATATCTGGCCATGAGGCCTTTTTAGAATGTCTGCTGAGGAGCAGGGGGCCCTGGTCTGGGACTCCCCATCTTTGTAGCCTAAAAATAAACTTGGACTTCAAGAAAGTGTGTGTGTGCACACGCAGTATATACATGTGTGCACGTGTGTGTATCTATGGGGGACAAATGAAGAATGCTGCGTGTTGAAACAATTTTCTTAATAGTTCCTGAAGCTAGAAATGCTGACTTTTTTTTTTTTTTTTTTAAATAAAGGATGAGGCTAAACAGATGACCCATCCATCGTAGCTTTCAGCCTTTAAGAGTGTCTTTGGGAGAAATACCAGGTGAAGAAATGGAGATGCCCTCCCTTGGTCCTTTTTCTTTTATCTGTTTTCTTTTCTTAGTTTTTGTTGGTGGACCCATCCTTTTGTTCTTAATACTGAAGCAGAATTAGAACGATAGAGACTCAGTGACCCGGGAGCGCCAGCATTGCCCCCTCACCTGCGTTTGCAGGTCTGATGCGCCCACCGGGTCGTGCTGGCCTTTAACTGCGAAACCGCTGTTGTCGGAGCAGTTAAGAACTTGCAAGGTGTAGCGTGTACATGCTAACTGAGGTCTAATTTTCCTCTTTCATTCTTTAAAAACAGAATTTTCTTCTCAAGTAAATCATTCTTCTTGTAAATTTTCAAACAGTAAATGCATAGTCATAAGTTCTTGGTTCCATTTTCCCTGCCCACTTCTTTCCATAGCTTTTGAAAACAAGCCTGTTTTCAAAAACAAGTTTAGACCAGTTTATGAAACTATGTTCCATTGGTTTTTAAATAGGCATTATTTACAAAACAAAAAGTGTGCCATTTTCAACTATGAGGAATAACAGTATTTTTTTATGTATTTGGTATTTTGTCATGTGCTTTATATACCTTATTTCATTTAGCCTGCATAGCAGTTTTAGGAGGTAGGTACTGTTATTACCCTCACTTCTCAGCTCTTTTTTGTGTTCATCTGTTAAATGGTCACAATCGTTTGTCAAATTGTGAGCCGTGTTTAGCAATATTACACAATGCTCCAAATGATACGCGAAAATGGCAAAGCCCGCAGTAACCCAGGTCACCTTCATTCAGAGCTACACTCTTTATTTCTACTTAAGCTATCCCCTAGGAATCTAAACAAATTTTAGTTTAATTTAGTGCAGGAGGTCTCCGAACGTTTAATAACCTGTATCTGGAATAAAGAAGAGAGTACACACCACTCCTTTTTCTTTTTTCTTTTACCATGGAATCCCTTTTGTGAAGAGCATTTAAGGAGTGACTGCTTCTCATAAATTTCAATCTAATCTGAGGCACCCTCACCATCACGCTGGTCTTCAGGGCTTGTCGGTGACAGTAGTGTCACTGAGACGCAAGCAGGGGTCAGCATGAGCACCGAGGTAAGTCAAGGAGGTCTAAGTTACTGCACACAGCTTTGCAGCCAAGTCAACTCAGATATCCACATTACTCCCAGAATTGCCACGTGACTCTAGAACCAAATGGCAACTCGTCTGTATAACCAAACTTAGATAAAATTATGAGGCAGAAGTATTTCATGCTCCCAGAATTTCCTGTTCAGTCCATGCTCCCATGAGACAAAGTGCTCCACTTTCCTGGGCTGTGCCCAAGCCATCCCTCCTGCTACAGAAAGGCCTCTGAATGAGATGGGAAAGTCTCTCACCCAGAAGAATAAAAAAGCTGAGAAAGGCATGATTATTTTTATTTTATGGTTTAAATGACAAAAATTGCAGAGGATGCTTGTTGAGCAAAATAAATTTGTGTGGGTCAAAAAAAAAAAAAATGAAATACCAGCAGCGCAAGCACTGTAAGTCTGTGCCTGCCTGAATTCAGAATCACGCCTTAGAGGCGTACTTTGGTGTAGAAGAGCAGTGGGCAAACATTTTTTGGTACAGGGCTAGATAGTAAATACGTGAAGCTTTCAGCCACCTACGTGATCTTTCTTGCAATCTTTCTACCTTCCTCTTCCGCCTCCTCTCTCTTCTTTCTTATAACTCTTTAAAAATATAAAAACCGTTCTTAATTTATAGACCAGACAAAAACAGGCAGAGGCAGAATTTGGCCTGCAGTTTGGCGTTCTCGGTCTGTTGTCTGTCCGTTGTCGGTCCGTTGTCGGTCCGTGGTCTGGAGTACACACACACACACACACACACACACACACACCCCTTTTGGAGAGCGCAGGTGGTAAAAGGGTGATGTGGAGAGTGCTGGGGTGGCAGAAATAAGATGGAGAGATGGCTTAGCTCTGGGCGGCCCGGGAAAGGGGAAACCCAGCTGGAAGAGAATATCCCTGGTAGACCACAAGAGCATGAGTCATCGCTAGGCCATAGCCTGACTGCGCACACTCAGCCAACACCTGATCCTCAGCTGGCTTCAAAGCGTCGATGTCAGGGGCGGCGAAGGGGAGAGACGGAGGAGAGGAAGCCTGCTCTCCAGACAGAACCCCGGCCCTGCCCTTCTCAAAAAGGAAGCAAGTAGCATGGCTGAAGGACAGGCCCCCAGCGCCCCGCTCTCAGAGGGGAGGAGAAGCGGGGAGCCTGAGGAGGGCATCGCTGTGGGCAGAGACGGAATTCTTTTTCTCTCGTCCGCTACAACACTTGCAACTCTCAGGTGGCCAGGAACAGTAGCAACTTCCTAGAATCAAAGTTTACAAGTGATAATGCAAAAGGCAAAGAAAACTCCCATCAAAGCCTCTTCCTCAGGAGGCACATGTATGCCATTCCACATGGAGTCTTTGGGCTTAGGAGGGCCTATCAGGTGAGAAGTCGGAGTTAGGAGCCCCTATCTCGGGAGGCATGGTGACAGGTGAGCCTGCAACAGGTTGGGCAGCTCCCAGGGAGGCTGTGAGCGCCGTCGAGGGGCTCCTGAACCTCCTTACAACCAAAGAGACTTGTCCTCGAGTCTATGAGTCTATTTTTCAAATGCGTATTTTATTGCCTGGCTGTCCCTTGCACTTAATGGTTTTATCAAAAGGAGTCAAAGATGGACACAGAACTGGCTGTGATCTGTATACATACACTGTGTGCATCTCCCACAGTGGAATGGGACTCAGTACTGAGAAATATTTAGTCTGTCCTTGGAGGCATTTCTGTACCATGTTAAAGGAAGGACTCTGGACTTAAGTTGCAGTTTCCCTCCAGCCACCAGCATAATGCCCCATGTGCTGGCTGGAGGGGCACAGAGTGGGTAAGGCAGTACCCAGGCTTTGCCAGATCTGTGGTTGGGACCAATTTTTTGATAATGGATATGTTTTCAGAAAAGTGTAGAGAAAAAGAGCATTCTGGGTGGAAAAAAAATGTGCGCTTTCATGGAACTGCGAGAGAGCATAAAGCAGACGCAGAGCTATGAGTGAGTAGTTTGGGGGTTTGGGAAAACAATTATAAGAGAAATAATGGCCACAGATGGAAACCAGACAGGTAGCAAGGGGCCAGATCATGAGGGGCTTTGAAAGTTTATTAAGGCATTTGGATTTTGTCCCCAACGCACTGACCACCATTGAAGTGCTATAAGCAGGTGAATGGTTTGCTCACATTTCCATCAGGAAGATGGAAGGAGATGGGGGAAGACTGGAGCCAGGCTGGCCAGCAGAGAATTTGCTCAGTAAACCGGGAGAGAACGTATGCTGGCTTAAAGCAATGGCAGAGCGGACTGCAATTTTAGAAATACTCAATACAGAGTTTATGGGAGTTGGTGATTGATCGGATATGGAATTGTGAAAGAGAGAGGAGTTTCAGAGAACTTCCTTCTGGATGCAGAGCAGCGATGAGGCTTGCGCCCATGAGAGGGAAACGCCAGAAGTGAAAGAGAAAAACGGGGGAGTGAGCAGCATCTGAGGTCTCAGAGGGACATCGCTAGGGGATGTACTCATTAGACAATGTACTCGCCCGGAGCGCGGGAGACAGACGTAAGCTGCAGATACACATCCTGGAGTCCTCATTGCAGGAAAAGCTGCAGGAGTGAATGTCACCCTGGGAGAGAGTGGAGGGTGATGAGTAAGAAAGCAGAGGATGGGCCTGGGGAAAGTGGTGCTCGAGAGAAGGGCAGAGAAAGAAGGGCCCGTGAGAGATTATGGGAAGGAGTGTCGCAGCAACGGGAGATAAACCAGGAGAATGTTTGTTGACTTGCTGTGGCCAAGTGAAGAGGATGTTCCAAGAAGAAAGTGGTAGGTGATGCCAGATGCCTCAGCGAGTCCAAGGAGGTGAGGGCAGGAAGGTGTCCTGGATAAACGAACAGTTTGGAGATTATCAGGGACCTCTCAATGGGCGGTTTTACAGATGCTGAAGATGGAAGAACAGCTTTAAGTTTATATATAATTTAAGTGTATATGCAGTTTATGATGAACACAATTTATTATTCAGTATCACTTTTATAAATTCCACATCTAGGAAAGAACCTGCTAGTGTACTTTGAAATCATGACTAACCACAGAAATTCTTGGTTATTTCCAAGCAGAAGTTCCAATGACAGGATTTGGGAGAAGATGAGCGTGGGGGTGTTCTCTCAGGAACCCCAGCGAAGCAGTCCCCCTGCGTTACCCTAGCAAGCAGCCTCCTGTTCTGAGTTCTCCCATAATGACATCTCACACCTTCTGTGTCATCTTCAATTCCCGTGCCCGTCACCTCCTTCCCTCTCTGTGGGGATCCCCTCACCTTCTGTGTGATGGGAAAGCAGCCTAGAGAAGCTTTCTCTCAAATACTGCCATCAGCCCTCAAAGCGAAGCCCTTTGCCTGCATTCTTTCCTCCCTCTCCCCTCCCCTTCTGTTGCAGGGGCACCTGTTCCTCTGTCTTCCAGGACGTTCCAGAGAAGTGGTGCCTAAAACAGGAATTCTGGTATTTGTGATTTACCAAGGGTTTCTTTTAGCAGAAAGGGGAGAGTGGAACGGGATATGGCAGAGCAAGGGGCCAGGCAAGCCTGTGGTCTCGCTGGAGCCCAGCAGGGAGCCCCGGAGCCAGACTGCACCCTGCATTCGGCCCCAACTGGCTTTCATCCCCTTCCACCGGTCAGTCATGATCTGGGAGTGCCTCTGGGAGGCACGGTGTGCAGCGAGGCAGCTCCTGTTCATCCGAGGGGAATTCTGCGAAGGAAGCGGCCAGCAGTGAGCTGGTAGCAGCCAACACCGGCAGCAGCTGGGGTGGAGGCACCTGCCTGCGTGGGGCACCCACACAGTATCACCCAATATGTGAGCTGGGTCTCTCCTGTTGGTTTCTGCATTGAATTCCCTTAATTATCTCTTTCTCTCTTTTCATTTTTCTTCCCCTTTACCGTTGCCTTTTAAAAGGCTATTTTAATCATGTGTCAGTCTTCCATGTGGAAACTTGTCCTCTTTCCTCTGCATCCTCTCCCCATGGCTTCACTTCGAGGTGCTCGTCTGGGTCCATTAGCTTCCCTTCCTTGACCCCTCACTCTCCAGGCCTCTGTGGTGTGGTTTTTGCCTCTACGGTGTTTCTAAAACTACTTTTGCCAGAGTTACCAGCATTCTCCTTGTTTCTACCTCTGATGGAGACTTTTCAGTTCCCCTCCCACTCCAGTGCCAGGAACATTTGGATTGGTTTTTGGAGACGCCAGCTCTCCTGGATCTCTTTCAACCTCTTCACCTCTGCTTTTCAGACCTCCTTGCCAATTTCCGTGTCTCTGCCTACCCTTAAAGCTACCATTCCTTGGGTTGGGTGCTCCGCCTTTTCTTCCTATACCCTGTACACCTTTTCCTGGGTCAGATTGAGGCTTTTGAGACATTCAGGGAAGATCATCCCTTCACTGTCTCATGATATCAGATTCAAGAGTAAATATGTTTTTGAACAGAGCAAAGTTAATATTGTCTCTCTTGAGACTTTGTGATTGCACAAGCCTGGATGTATTTTAGAAAAGGAACTCTCTCTTCCCCCACCTCTGGTTTCCTAAGCGCATGGTGTGGTGTTGAGTACACCTCGTTCATTCCATAGCTTTTATTATCATCTGTGCCTTCCCGTTTCCTGCTTGTATATACCACTCAGATCTAAAGAACCATATATATGTGCGTCTAATGAACCACCTGTAATTCGATTATCCCAGATGACCGCAGGCTGCCACCCAGACCCGTTCCTCCTCCTCTTTTCAATTTCGGTGAATTGTACTACCCAGTTACTCAATTTAAAAGCCCAAGAATTATTGTGGACCCCCCCTCTCCCTCGCCCCGCCTCATTCCATTAATCACCAGTTTCTCTAAGTTCTATTCCTACATGGCTCTCAAAGGCAGCCCCAGCCCCCCGACAGGCTCTCAGGCCTCCCGTTCACACTCCTCGAATCCATTCTCCGTGTGTTCTCAAGCCCAGTCTTTCTGAAGGCAAACCCAGTCATGACCCTCCCTTGCTCCGAAGCCCTCTAAACTCCCTGCCAGAGTTTGCAAGGCCTTTCAGGGTCTGGCCGCTCTTCTCTTCATCATCCTTTCCACCTCTCTCCACCTCTCAGGGACTACGCCCCCTCTCACGCAGGCCTCGGGCCTTTGTATTAGAGGCCCTTCCTCCGGGGCGTCACTTGGCATCACGTCCTGGTGGTTCAGCCCAGGGTCTGAGCTTTAGTAGGTGCTCAGTAAATACTTTCTGAATTGAGCGCCCCGTCCTGCCTTCCAAAGTCAAGGTGCGAAGGGTATTCAGCTGTCAGTTTTCTTTCAGGGCTTGCTGGCCTGGCCCATGCTAACCGGAAGCTGAGGTCAGCGTGGTGCGTGTGTGTTGTCAAGAGGAGCTGACTTCAGTGGTGTGTATGTGTGTGATGTATTGCAGAAAAAATGTTTTGCTTGAAAATAGGATGGGAAGAAAACCTTTCAAAATGTTCTAAAGCAATGGAAGAAAGAGCTTTAGGAGACGAGAAAAGAAGCACAAAAACATGACTAAAATAGCGGATGACTTCATGGGTTTTGAGCATTAGTAGAAACACATTGTGTCCACCCCAGTTACCCACAAGGAACACCTCTCTGGGGAAAAGCTGCCTATTTTTAAAACCTCGTGTAATGCTGGTGGAATGGCGTTGCCCATTCCTGCCCAGGCCCCCAGGGTTTATCATGTGCCAAGAACCCGCTCTGTCTTTAGTCACCAAAAAGAGTTCTCAAAGAGAGCACATTGCGGGCTTTCTCTGTGGGTGCATGTTTGTCTCTTGTCCTCCCCCAGAGGCAGCAGGTCCTAAAGTTTGGCTCCTGCAGGAGTAGCTGGACCCTTGTGGTTGGCGGCGGCGGTGGGGGGTGGTTCATAGCAGGGCAGGCTGGGTGGGAGGACAGACGGGGTGTTCTCTGTCTCATCTTCCAGTCACAACCCATCTCCTCCATTTGTGTCATTCAACTAATACTAGATGCACATTAGATAACATGCAAGATGTTGTACAGAGCCCCTCTCTGCCTGAGAAAGGCAAGGCCCTCCACTCTGGGAAACCTCGTCCCTCTAATGAAACAAGGCATGCTCTTGCACACAGGTGCATCTATATCTGTGCAGTCTACTTCATAGCTTGGTACATGTATATGGTTTTAAATGAATAGAATTGTAATAAGCTTGCCGGTGCGCAGCCTGCTTTTCCACCCAACAATGTGTTGGGCACATTTTTTCATTTTAATAAATGGAATAATAATAGACCTAGATAAATTTTAATGGCTTCTGGTATGAATATTATATACTCTTAATTTATCTTGCCAGGTCCATTTTAAAGGAAATTTACATTATTTATATTTTGCTATTATATTCTCTGCTTTTATACTATTAGAATAATATGGGATAATACAGTGTGCTATTATACTATCATGTTATTATATATTTTTTGCTATTATATTTTTCTTGTTGGTGCATATTTAAAACTTTTACAAATATCTTAAGATAAATATCTAGAGGTAGGATTTCTACAGCTGGCAAATATCACCAAAACAGGCTTACATATTATAATCACATGTTGCAGTCCGTGGTGTTACAGACTGGACTGAGCGACCTACTGGTTCAGACACAGGGGCTCATTTCAGGCTGGGGCGATCACAGTAGGCTTCTCAGAAGAAGTGAGATAGGAAACAGGCCTTGAATGTCAGATACAATGCTGTTAATTATATATGTAATTGCATATGTATATATGCATAAGCAAAGCAGGGAAGCCCCCCCCCAAAAAAAAAAAAAACCAAAAAACCAACCAATTAACCAAACAACCTCAAAAGCAAAAGAATTGAAGGTATACTCGACATCAATGGATAAGTCAGTTTAGCTCAGTCAGCGGTGTAGTGGTGCAGGCGAAGCCTGGAGGGCAGACCGGAGGGCAGGTTAAAAACCTTCGAGTGACAATTTAAAGAACTGTATTGTGGCCACAGAGAGCCGAGAGTGAACAGGGGCGTATCAGTTTTGATGGTATATGGGGGGGACTGGAGCAGATATGATATTAGAGGAAGAAAAATAAGACATTTTAGCACATGACAGAGAAAAGAGGTCCTACTCCAGGTATCGACAGTGGGAGGGGAAAAATAGGGATATATTTTAAAGACTTTCTAAAAGAAGATTCTGTAGAAGTTGTGGACTACTTGGGCATTTAGGTACCTGTCTGTGATTTAAAGCTAAGCAACTAGTAGAATTCTAGAATGGATAGAAAAGAAAATTAAATTAGACTGGAGCTCTTGCTTGGGTGGGGAGACTATACCCATGGGGTAGATGACCTGTGGACCTGAAATGGTGAGGGCTGTATTCGTTTCCACGGCTTCTGTGACAAAGTATGACACGCCGCGGGCCGAAACAGCAGCAGCTCACTGTCTCACAGCTCTGGAGGCTGGAGGACCGAGGTCCAGGCGTCCACGCAGCTACTTCTTCCCACGGTTGGGAGGGGGCTGCTGCTCCAGGCCTCTGTCCTAGCTTCTGGTGGCGCCCGGCATTCCCTGGCTTGTAGCTGGCACCCTGCTTCTGTCTTCGCACCACCTTCCCTCTGTGCACGTCTTTCTATGTCCAAGTTTCTGCCTTTTATAAGGACACAGTCGTATTGGATTGGGACCCATACTCGTGCTCATCTTAATTCGATCATCTGTGAAGACCCTGTTTCCCAATAAGGTTACATTCCCAGGTACTGGGATTTAAGACGTCTGGGGGAGAAGTCTTAAATCTTCTGTCTTTGGGGGGAGATATAATTCAACCTATAAAAAGGGCTATCCTGGTAGAAATGTTCAAAAACTAGGAGAAAAATCAGGAAAGCGCGAGCAGTAGATATTGAGATAAGCATTGCAATAACGAGAATCTATCAGACTTTCAGGACTGTGACAGTTCAGTTGTGAGGGATAGTTTGATTGAGTATTCTGTTTGATATAAGAGTTGTCTCTGCAAAGTGACCCCTTAACTTCTGCTTGGACATTTCTAATTATAGGAAAGTGATTTCTTATCAACTAAAAATAAGGTTTTTTATATACTGAGGCAAAGTATAGTTCCTTGTACTTTTATTCATTGGCCCTAATCCTTTCCTCTGGAGCTTTTCAGAGCAAGGCTCTGGCATGTGATTGACTGGCAAATATTTACACACTTTTCAGGCTGCCCCTCACCCCCACCATCTAGACTAAATTTACCACGTTTCTCCTGCCATTCTTTACATGGCGCTTTTGCCAGATCACCCTCTTTGTAGATCTCTCTCTTCCACGCGTGTCCAAGGGAAGCATGGGATAGGAACTCCAGGTCTGCCTGTGGCCGCACACTGTCTTTGTGCTGAGGCCTGCATCCGAGGCGCCTGTATTGCCCTGGGGAGTCACAGAACACTGTTGGCAACCGAAACCTATAGGCATTTCCCCCTCTAAATTGGTGCTAAACCCAGAACCCTCAATACTGTGTTTTAGCAACTATTGCCTTTTTGTGCTAAAATCTAATTTTACATTTGAAACTTTTCAGTTTTAGCTTTGAGTTTACCATTCATAATCATAGCTTTCCGAAACCTATTTGAATCTTCATAGTGCCATGCAGCATACAGTCTCTCTTCAATTTAGGTCGTTTGTAAATTTGAAAAACTTACATTGCGTATGGATTCTTGCAAGACATTGATTAAACACTTCAATTAAATTGGGGCAAATATAGGATCCCCTTCAGGCAGTCCCAGGATTTGGTGCAAGTTGTTAGGAATCTACAGCTGTACGTTTCTCTGCCCTCGTTATTAAGAGCTCGTGAGAGACTGATCCTACATCCTGTTGAATCAAGACACGTTTTCTCCAGGGAGTCATGCCATTCTGGTAAATCCAGCAAAACACCCAAAGCAAACACCCAAAGCAACCATGAGATAAATGTGATTCGTTTTGTACGATGTTTCTTTTCAGGTGAGCGCATGGTAGTTGCAGTAATCACCTCTTTCTTATCTAATAGTAAAACTTTGTCTATTTAGCAGTGCATTGGGAATATTTCTGGGAATTGGCTGTGTTTGCTAATTTACCGTTTTCTATTTCTTCTTTGTTCCTCTAATGGAACTTGAAGCACCTTTTAGTCTTTAGCCTTCTTGCATCTCTCCATTATCCACAAGATGAGTGCTCCATTTCTTTTTAGAAGTATACAAGTAGGCCTTTTTTAGATCTTAGGGTACAATCCTTATGATTCTGGAGACTAATTCATTCAAGACCATTCTTGCACTATTTCTTCCATGAGCTAGGACTTCTAGTTATTTTGGCCATATAGGTATGTGTATACACACACACACACACACACACACACACAATATTGGCTTGACTGGATCTTCCCTGACTTTTCTGTCTTGAGAACTACAATCAAACATGGAAACCACAGCTGGAACATACTTCTAAACCGGTGAAGGTTTAGTTGCAGAAAGCAAGAGGTACCGCAGCTGTTTTCACCAAGCAAGGATTCAGGACTGGAACTTAGCAGCTGCAGAGGGGTAGTAGGATTTAGTCTGGGCACCCAGGAGGGTCTCTCAGAACAACCCCACAGAACCGGCCAGCAAGTGGAGTCCCCGCCAGAGATAGCGAGGTGGGGAATCCTGGGGTCCCCAGAGCACTTCAGAGTTTGGGGTCACACCGTGTGCTCTGTCGGGAGATCAGGAGACCACGGCTGCGGTCGCTCAGTCACGCTGCCCCTGTGAGATCCTCACCTGCTTCCCCACGTCCTCGTGCTGGCGGCTGGGCAGCAGGACTCTCACCCAGCCATGCTGGCGGCCAGAGAGGAAAAAGCAGCCACAGGTAAGGTCTACATCCACTGTCGCCTTCCAGCTCTTGCCAGAGCACAGCTGATTGGTAGAATCTAAGTTGCATCCAAATCCCCAGGTGCAAGGGATTGGGAGGAACGGAGAACTTACCCATCTGTCCCCCAGAGCATGAAGGCATGTGGAGAAAGGGGGTGGTGCAGATGTGCAAAACCCACTCATGACATCCCCTGTGAACCCTGCAACGCCCATTAGCGTCTGGCTCCCAAAGCTGGTTCTCCAACCCGTCTTCTGTTCTAGCAGAGAGTTTTGTGCACGCAGCTATTCTAGTGCCTGCCACCTTGCTTTTTATTTGCTTTTTTAAAAAACGTGCTTTTAAGTTTACATTGTTGTCTTCGTCCCTGGACTGAGCTTCTTGAGAACAAGAGTCATGTCTTAAGGGTCTTTTCATTGCCAAGGCCCAACACAGTGACTCACGGATACTAGGAAAACCAACTTAGAATAGAAGAAAGAATGGGGGTTTTGGAGTTAGAGCAACTCAGGTTTAAAACTTGCGTCTAAAACTTACAGACTTGTGCGGTTTGGTGCGAGTGACTTTATCCCTGAAAGCTTTAGTTTCTTATCTGTAAAATAAAATAATTATGCTAACCTCATAGGATTGTTGGGAGCTTTACATGAGAAAGTATATATGAAGCATGAAAAAAAAGCAAAGAATAATGTTTTAAAATGTACACTTTTTAGGATAATAAGCAAAATAGAGACTATAATGACCCAGAAGGGAAAAACAAAACAAAACTAAACTCCTTTAGTTTGCCTTTTTGCCAAGATAACTAATTATTAAAGTGAAAATCCACTGAATAATTCATTAATGTGGCAATAATTTATTTGCCCCTAGTAATAATAATGATCACCATTAATTGAGTCCCAACTATGTGGCAGATTCCAATGAGAAGGGACTGAATTTTTATTTTCATTTGTGGAGAAAGACAGGTGGCAGGTCACTTTAACAAAAACAGTTCTGATGAAGCGATGCCGAGGAAGCCCAGGTTGCGGGGGTCCGGGGGCAGGTACATGGCGAAAAGAAATGAGCGGGAGGTGAGGAAACTGTTCCTTCAAGGTGCTGGGATTGAAAAGGAAGAAGGAAAAAGGTGGCATGGCTGTGATTTTTCTCCGCAGCCTCACCTGATGGCACCACAGGAAAGGGACCAGGACTAGGTAAGGAAGTAAATGTTTGAGTGTGTGGGGGGCAGAGAGATTTCTGGATGGATGACCTCAATTTTATCCTTGAGGATGGAGGCATGATCATTTACTTAAGAGTCCGGGGAATAAGAGATGGAGTTTGGTGGGGGAAGACAGACAAGGGAAGAATGGTGAAGATTTGAAATAATCCCTGGAGAGGAGATGACCATAAGCCAATGAAAGAACAGACAGATAGAACAAAAGAGCTACGTCAGATCAGATATTTTTTAAAAAAAATCATCAACCTGAGTAAGGGTGACAATGAGAATGGAGTGTGAAGGTCATTGGAGGTAAAGAGGTCAGAAATAAGACTGCGTTTTCAGTGGGTGTTTTGCATAAACGTTGCAGTTCCCTCGGGTGATAGGAGCTGGGCGAGGGGTGGACTTGAGCCAACAGTGAAGGCCTCCATGCGTGCGGAGTGACCAGGAGATGGGAGGTGAAAGGCAGTGGGAAGTGTCTGGTGAGGTAGTGAGGCCCACGTGCCTAAAAGCAGGAGGAATTTGACAAAAGGAGAACAAAACTAAGGTTTTGGAGGTGCACTGGGCAGCTGGGAGAGAGCTGGTTGGTACTCTGGGAGCTTATACGTAAGACCCATGGTGCGGACACAGCGACAGGGTTGGGGGGAGCAAGTCAAAGGCTATGTTCACCAGGCGGAGGGGGCATGGATGACGACAGAGATAGTGGGTGGGGTGAGGAAAGGCTGGTCCTGGCCGGAATTTAGCAGATCCATGCGGCTCAACCCTCCTTTCACACGTAGCTCTGGTCAGTCCGTGACTCTCATGGTTTCTGTGACGTTTAGGTGGTCAGTCCGTGACTCTCATGGTTTCTGTGACGTTTAGGTATGTCACCTTATCATCCATTCAGTGTCAGGTTCTTTTGGATGGCAAGTCTGTCTCTTAATCAGTCCCTTCCGAAGCAGGATGTTAAGCTCTGCACTTAGGAATAATGCCCACTTTTCCCCACTGTAGGTCTGAGCCGGACCTGGGTCCCATTCGTTGACAAGCTCCTTGTCTTCGTTAGCTCTGATTTAACCTCTGAAATGGTGTACATGTGTTACAATAGGCGGACATCCTATAAGCAAAGCAGATGCACTGACATCTGTATTTTTACCCTTTTTGGTTTAGGGAATCATCTGGACAAAAATCCTGGTTTCCAGCAAAATAAGGCATTCTTCTATCCATTCGATTAATGACGTTTCCAATGGTCTCGGGCATTTTAACGTGTCTTCTCTCCTTTGTACGTGCCGGCTTCCATCAATACTTCTGTGGTGTGCAGGAGTGACCACACCCAGCTTGCCACCAGCGTGGCATAACCGCTCCCCTCTGGAAGGATCATTTACTGCTGGAGAGAGGGCTGGGCAGGGAGAAGTGAGAGATGAGTAGAACCAGCTAATGAGGTGGGTGGTTGGGGAGAGGCCCCTTGGAGGGTGCTCAAGGGAAGCGAGTGGAGCTGCTGGGTGGCGGGAGGACAGATAGGTGATGGCAGCCAAGACTGGTAAGTGGCAGATGGAGACACCAGTAACACAGGTGGCCCAAATAAACCACAGCAGGGCCAGGCGGATCCGGGCAAGTCAGGGAGGGGAAAAGAGAGAGAGCCGTCCGGTTGACAGCTCCTAATTCTCATGGGAACTCCGGAGTAGGAACGGAAGGGTGTGACTTTTCTCTCATGGTACCCTGAGCGGCGCGCTGGCTCCGTCTCTGGTCCCCCCTGCTCTTTTCTCTTTTCTTATTTTTCTTCCTCCCCTCCCCTCCCTTTCCATTTCCATTTCCCTTCCCTTCCCTTCCTCTTTTCTGTCCCCTCTTCCTTCTCTCTCCTCCCGTCTGCCCCCTCTGCTCCTTTCTTCTGGCCAATTGAAACACTTCCATGTTGAAGAATTATTTGATGTCATCACAGCTCCAAACCAACAATTTTTCAGTTCAGGAAATCGTAATTATTCTTAATAAAGGAGAAAGGGAAAGAGAGTGTGACTAATGTTCAGGGAAAACCAGGTGGCAGTCCAAAAAACTCGGTGTCTCCAGGAAAGCAGCAGAAAGAATAGCCTTCGGATAGCTCACACCTGACATCACCTCAGGGAACTGGATGATTTTGGGGGGGCGGAGCACTGTTTTTCCAAGATATTATAACTCGATAAGAAAGAGTATTTTTCAAATCCATTTTCTCCCAAGCATCTCTGGTTGTTCTAAAGCAAAGTCATTTTTGTTTCTTTACTTTTATTTTTGTTTTTGGTCCTGTTCCAACGAATACAAAAGCAGTCCTTGGGATCTCTCTTCCTTGGTCACTCTTTGCCAGTATATCCTACACGTGGATTAAAAGATGGCATCAGTGGTGTAGTGGGGAGACCAAGCAGGCACGAGAAGAAGGGTCATGCTGTTCTGTCTAACGGGAGGCTCTGGGGTGGGACATTTCATCGTCTGCAGCCTGTCTGCTGGAGGAGCAACTGTGAAGCGGGACCCAGCTTAGGCTGAGTGACCTGTCGGCCCAGCTGAAGCTGTGATAGGAACATCCCCCTCCTTGGAGAGGCAGACCATCGTTTTGTTGTTCCTTCTTAGAAGAGCTTGTCAGTGAGCACGGCAGGCTCTCTTTGCTCACAGTAAAGTCTCTTGTTTCCCTGATGCCAGGAAGGTGAAGGTATTTGACTGTAGATGAGCTTATAAAGAGATCAAATGCTTGTTTGCTTTTTATTTTTTTAAATGGGCCACGGGGCATGTGTTAATAGACTGTTGATTCTGTGTGAAGTGTAAACATAATATTGCCTAGTGCTTTGAAGACCACCAGTAAAGATAGTTGGTGTCATAAGGTAGTTGAAGTAGGGGAAGAGGTTCACTGGATTAAGGGACTAGAAAGAGAAAAAATACATATACAGTTAATATTCTTTGCAGTAGCTTTATGATAGCCTCTCCTACATGTCACTTATCTCCTTTTTTCCTCTTGTACTTTCTTCCGTTGCCACTATTTCCCTTTTAAATAATAATGTCTGGAAACAAGCATGCACCGAAATGAAGGTTCAGTCGGCCGTCCTGCCGTAATGCAGATCATGCAGCGTGATGGGAAGAGCCAGGGACTGAGAGTCAGAAGGCCTTCTTCAGCATGACCTGGGGGTTGTTCTCGGGGCAAAGAATGGAAGTCTCACTGGACTTATCTTCAAGAAGTCATAAGGGTGTAGAGTGGGAACTTGAATATGATGTCAAACACTGAGTTTTCTTATAAATATTATAATGCTAACAAGGTCGGACATTACTGATGTGGGAATAAATGTCCCCAGTGGGTACTGGTGCCTCTCTGCCCCCTGAAAGGCAGCGTCAGGGGTGTCAGAGTCTTGAGTGGTGTGGTTCTGTGCCCCCCCTGTGTGTGGACCCCCCATATGACGCTCTCCCCTCTCCCCTGTGCTCCAGGGCCTACATGAGTGTGAAGGAGCTGAAAGAGGCACTACAGCTCAACAGCACGCACTTCCTCAATGTCTACTTTGCCAGCTCAGTGAGGGAAGACCTTGCAGGTGCCGCCACCTGGCCTTGGGACAAGGAAGCCGTCAGTCACCTGGGTAAGTGAGGAGGGGACCGAATATGGTTGAAAACAGGAGGAGGCCCAAAGAGAGTTTGTGGAAGTGAGTCTGGGGAAAAAAGAAAGAGGAAACATAGATTTGCTCAATGAATTAGCTGCTTTTGACTGAGAATGGCTTTTGGGAGAATCTGCCTAAACATTTCACGGCAGACAAGTGAGAGGCATTTGAGCAAACTGATGGTGGGAGATACTCAGGATGTTCCAGACCAAGCCAGTAATCTAGATGCAAATACAGGGATGATGCGGAACGAGACCCATTTTAGGTCTCAGAGGCATAACCTATTAAACCAAAAGAATGAAGACAGAAGGAGATGATAAAAATAAGAGAAAAAATAAGTAAAATAAAAAGTAAGCTTTAATCAGAAAAAAATTTAACAGAGCCAGAAGTTTTGGGAGATTGATAAACCCCTAGAAAGACTTACCAAGAAAAAAAAACAAAACATAAGGGAGAAGGACTACATTACCACTCTGAGGAATAAAGGCAGTAATATTCTGACACACACTACAGACATTGATAGGCAGTATTTTCCGCAAATGTTGTTGAAGTAATCGGACATCCACAGGCAAAAGAAAATGAACGTTAATGTGAACCTGACAGCTTGTGCAAAAGTCCACTCCAAATAGATCATAGATTTAAATATAAAAAAGTAAAACTATAGGCCTTCCAAAAGAAACATAGGCGAAAAGCTTTAGGGCCAGCCTGCACGGAGAGGAGACCCCCACGGGACACCGGAAGCATGGTCCATATAGATAATGACTGATAAATTGTACTTCATTGACATTTAGAACTTTTTCCCTGAGAAAGACTGTTAAGACAGCCAAAGAAACGTTAGACTGGGAAGGAATAGTTGCAAACTATACATCTCACAAAGAATTTGTATCTAGAACGTATAAAGAACTCTCAAAACTCAGTGGTATAACAGACGTTCCAGTTAGAAAATGGACCAGGACATAAACAAACATTTTACCAAAGAGGATAAACAGATGGGAAATAAGCACAGGAACAGATGTTCAATATCATTAGCCATCAGGGAAATTCAGATTAAAACCACATGAGATATAACTACGCACTTAATAGAATGGGGTCCAGCCCAGGCAATATAGTCGATAATGTGATACATTTGTATGCTGACAGACAGTTATTAGACTTATCACAGTGATCACATTGTAAGGTACGTAAAGGCCAAATTACCGTGTTGTACACCTGCAACTAATATGACATTGTCCGCCAACTATACTTTAATAATTTAAAAAAAAATAATGACAATGCTAAATGCTAGTGAGGATGCAGAACCTAGATCTCCCCTCCATTGCTGGAGGGGACGTAATATGGCACAGACACTCTGCAGAATACTCTGGTAGTTCCTTATAAAACTAGACAAACTCCAACCATGTGACCTGGCCATTGGACTCTTGGACATCAGTCGTGGAGAAACAAAAACATATACGCATTCAAAAACTTCTACATCGGTCTTCATAGCAGCTTTATGTGTAATAGCTTCAAACTGCTGAAAGTGACCAAAGTGATTTCAGTGCTAACTGCTTACAGCACCGCGTTACATCCGTGGTACAATGGGATACTACTCGGTAATAAAAAGGGATGCGTATTAGTGCGCGGAATGGCTCGACCGCATCTCAAGGGCATTGTGCTGAGTGAAAGGAAATCCCAGGAGTTACATGCAATATGCTTCCATTTATGTAGTATATTCAAAATGACAGAGTTACAAAGACAGAACAAGCTAATGCTTGTCAGGGGTTAGGACTGAGGAGTTGCGGGGGAGGGCTGTGAGCGTGGATGTGACAGAAAGGACGGCAGACGGGAGACCTTAACGGCGATGGAACAGTTAAGTATCTTGATTGTGGTGGCGATTACACAGAGGTATCCCTGTAATAGAATTGCACAGAACCACACAGGCACACACACTCACAGGTGCATGTAAGGCCTTGTAGAATCTGAATATGGTCCGTGACCTCTGTGCAGAAGCAGAGCACTTGGTATACAGCAGGTGCTCCATGAGCGCGCTCACCACATGAAGGGCGAATGAATTCACAAGTGAAGGTATTAAATTTAAATGGCTTCCAGAATTATCTCATGAATTATTAACTCATCGTGAATTGCAAAAGAAGCTGGGAATACTTATATTTTACTCTTAAACATTCTCGGGGCAGCCACGTTCCCCTACAACATGGTATGCAACGTGATTTTCAGAAGTAGACTGAGCAGCTGAGAGATCTGACCTGATATGAAATTGCTCATATTTGTATTGATTTTTTTCTTGTTTAACCATAACATGATTGAACAGAGGAATTGTATTGACCTAAGCCAGGTGTAGGGTAGTATAAACAGCTGGTATAACAGGATAGGGGAAGACATTTAGAATTTTCTTAATAGTCCTTTAAAAACTTAAAATTATCTGTTTGTGTCAACATGTAAGACAGGAATTGTGTTGACCTAAACCAGGTGTAGAATAAGTTCAGACAGCTGGTATAACAGGATAGGGGAAGACATTTCGGATTTTCTAAATAGAGTCCTTTCGAGACTTAAGGTTCCCTGTTTGTGTGAACATGTAAGACGCCTGCATTTTGAGGGTCAGCTGTGTGGCCAATCAGATAAGACCACTAGCCCAAAAGTTTGAGGATTGAATCCTGTTTCTGACAACCAGTGGCTTCAGTGACTATCCGAAAAGACCAAGGTGATTTCTGGTCCTGCTTTGCCATTCATGCCATTTCTGCCTTTTGTCACAATTTTGTACTTTTAATGCTGCAGTAGTGCAGGATGGAATCTTTTATCAGTAAATGAATGCATGAGGTTTCCTGGAACTCTAGTGTGTGGCAGTTTGAGCACCTGTAGCCTTAGTACGCAGCACCTAAATTGAAAATACATCTTCAAAGGCAGAAGACAAATTTAAGCGGTAAAACAGCCCTCTTACAAGCTGTTAATCCCAGACCCATGACTGATCATTCATTCATTCATTCATTCAAAACCTGTCGGACCTGTTCTGGTGGCAGTACCAGAGACAGAATGATAAAGGAATTCACCCTAAAGGTTTGCACAGCGTAACTGGGAGACAGGCATGTAAATACACACTTACGGTACAATGTGATGATACCACACATGAGGTCAGGCAGGCGCAGGAGAGAAAGTGCTACATTGTGCAGAAAGCATCTGGGAAGAGTTTCCAGAGGGGCTGCGACTGGAGAGGAGAGCTGAAAGAGCCTTGCTTGGCAGACGATGAGAGGGCATTCTAGACCAAAAAAGCTGCTAGACGCCAAGGTTCAGGCTGTTAAAACCTGGACACACTTAGAAGCAGAATGTTCTTGGCTAGAGCTGTGCTCTTCACATTTATTTTTGCTCTCTCCTACCCCCTAGGAGACTTTGGAAAAACTCTGCACCCCTCACACAGTCTAAGAGTAACATCTAAAAACTCAATCATAGGTTTAAGTAGTAGCAAACAGTAGAATTTCTGGTACACTGTTTTAAATTATTGACATTTTAAACTTACTTTTTTAAATGTATCCTCAGTAGGGTAATAGTTCGATGATCACTGTCATTTATTTAAAAAAGAAAAATTTGTGACTGCGCACTTTTTTAACTTGGGGAATGACTCACAGATCCTTTTTCTTTTTGAATTTGTGTTTTCATTTCATTTCCCCTATAGAACTGTATACAAACATAGCACGTACATACCTGTTTTTTCAGTCTTTAATTGCTTACCTCTTTGCTAAAAACATATTTGGAATTAAATAAAAAACCTCTTGTAGTAAGTTTTTAACTGAACTTGGGATCTCGATACAATTCTGTATGTACATGTGGTTGTGGAAATAATACAAAGACACTGAGCAGACCCTGTGCCGGTTTTCCTCCGATGGCGGCATCTCCCAAAGCTGTAGTGCAGCGTCGGACGTGAGCACTGATGCAGATCCTAAGTTTTAGACTGTTGACAATTTCTTCTCAGTCGAGTTATCTTTTGAAGTGATTACTTGCCCAAAATTGATGAAATCCACACTTTAGAATGTTGATTAATGACTAGTAAACAAAATGCGTGTTTTCATGAGCTGAGTGTGGCTTTCCTTTCTCAAATGAGCTCTTGTGTCTGCGGATAAATAGTAATTATTGCTCTAACAAGGCAGGGTAATTTAGTATTCATTATGTCGCTTTGAAAAAATTCTGTAGCTCTCAGTACTGAGAAACGTTGTTCCCGTAAATAAGTAAATGGGGAGAAAAGAGCTCTCTCTGAGTGAGTGGCAGTGCCGAGGTAGAAAATAGTGGAAAAGGAGAGCGAATGGGGAGCTGGTTTGGTTGTGGGTATGTTGAGTTCGGGGTCCCGACAAGCCTGACTCCGAAGGGACTTAAATAGAAGAAGGAGAAGGGGCAGGACGTGGGGATGTAACAGCCACCAAAGGAGAGAGAGGTCTGAGAAAGTCCCCTGTGGCCCACAAATACAAGGGCTGCAGAGATGAGGTCAGTACAAGGGCATTTTGGCCAGGTTAGAAAAGAGACTCTGTCACTCTCTGGCATAGGAGCTAGACACTTCAGAGTGTCCCGGGCCAACCATCTTCCTTCATTGTTTCAGAAGATGTCTCTCCTGCCAAAGAACATTCAGACATCGCCATCAGATCATAAGCAACGTGTCCCAGTGTGCACGGAACCCCAGAACCCCGTGGCCAGAGCCTGAAGCTGGCTTGTAATGGGGGGTGGGGATTAAACATATAGGATCTTCAGATGAGTCCACATAATGGGACCCTTGTAGGAAACAAAGCCTTTGAATGACAGGGTGGCTTATGGCTTCACATTGACAGGAGCAAACGGGCTCTTGAGCAAGTCGCCTCTTGGGGCCTTTGTTTCCTCATATTTATAAAATGGGGTGATAAGCATGAGGATTAGTACCTAGCACATCGTAGGACCTCAAAAATATTAGCTTTATCAGTAGCAGCAGCAATAACGGCAACAGTGTAGAAGTTTCTAGCATTGTGTGTCTGTGGTTGACCTTCCTGCGTTTGCCCATGGCCTCCCACCTCGCTCTCCCCCCAACCTGGAGACTTTAAGTGCCCTGGAAAGATACTGGCTCCTTTATAGTGGGGGGGAAAAAAGCGTGTTCAGGGGCCCAGCCGCTTGCAATGGTAGGGCAGCTTCTGAGAAGCAAAGGGAGCCTCCTTGTAAGTCAGAGAAGGAAGGAGAGAGTAACCGTTGGCAGTTTGGGGGGATGGGCAGCGGGCGGCTGCTGGGCAGGGTCTGCGAATGTCACAGGGACGGCTCCCTTGGGACAGCGAAGCAACAGCGGTGTAGGGGGTGGGGCGAGGTGGAAGCGGCAGAGATGGGCTCAGAGGTGGGACACCTTTCCATCATGCAGAACTTCTGGAGGGGGTCTCCCAGGTCATACCTTGACTTCCTCCTAACCAAATGGCTGACGTTGAAATTAGCGTGCTGCTACATCAGTTGTGCCACACTCATGCACGGCGCGGGTGAGGCCTGGGGGGCCCGGGCAACCACGGACTTGGTAGGCGGGAAGCCTTGGTCGCCTCAGCCAGGTGGTTTTGACGAGTGCGGGTGCAGAGGACAGAATGTGGAGGCGGAAGAGCCTGTGGGAAGTACTGAGGGGAGTGCTGGTGCAACGGCTCATTAAATGGTTGGTCCAGAGCAAAGAAGGTTTTATCCCTCATCCACCAGTCTTCTCTTTACGGTGCCAAAGCAGAGCGACTCTTCCCGGAGATGAGGAATAAAGATGTGTTCCCTGGAGAGCACCAAAGAGATACGAGGAATGCTCGAATCATTAATGACGCAGCCTCCGTGACATGAACAGGAGAGGGACCGGGTCTGGGAATGACCTGCCGGCTGCTACTGCAGATGATTTAATGGCCAGAAGATGGCTTTCAGCAAATGGGCTGGTCCTGGGTGCCTTGGGGTTTCAAACTTGGGTAAGCGCGCTTGGATATTGAACATTTTGGAGAAAAGTACCCTAGGATATGAACTTCACGCCCTGAAATTGGGGTGCCCCAAAGGTAGGTTCATGCATTTATGAGTAGGTGGAGCACATAATCACCTTTATTGTGATTATTTACATATGCCGTGAATAACCTTTTTCTCTTTCAAAACATACCGTAGTCGTCATTGACTCCTTGGTGCCCAGAACAGTGCCTGACATAGAGTAGATGCTCAGTAAATGCTAAATTAATAAGTGACTCCTAGAAAATATGTTTTAATGCATATTCTTTAGTGCCTGAATTGGCATGCAGTGTCATATGTGTGCACACGGCTGCACATGTGTGTTGGAAGCACTGCCCTCATCCAGAAGCAGGGAAAGAATTCGATCATAAGTCTTCAGTTCCCCAGTAATAACATCTTTGGTTTTATTAATCTTATGACTTTTCTCCCAGGAGGTGGGAGTAGCTGAAGAGCCTGGAGTACTTGATAATTGGGAGTAAGAATGACTGAAAGGGTATAAAAGGAGACCAAAAAAAAAAAAATGACACCATACTCTGCAAAATCTTCACTCTCTACACATTCTTGTCTTGGTTTCGTCTTGCCCAGATGCCCAGAATAAGGACTTCCTTCTAATGAGACCACAGGCTGTAAAACTAAGAGGCCAATACAAGACTTGGAGGTGAATGGTTTCTGGTCTGGTTCTGTTAAAAATGTGCTTCTTTTACTAGCTCTGTGGTTTGTCGTTGTCATTGTTGTTTTTTTAACTTTCTCCATTTCTTTCTCTCCCTTTGTGTATCAGTCCATCTCTGCCACGTCCTTCGCTTCTTCCTTGGGCCTCCCAGCACCCTTGGGTAGCTTTGTCCCTTTGTGTGAACGGCATATTCTGAAGAGCACTTCTTAGCCAGAAACTGGAAGTAATTATGTAGACACCTGCGGACCAGCCCTCAGCCTCTGTGTTTTATGGGCATATAATATTCAGCCCTAAAAGTTTTACAGAACTGTTTTAAAGTCATTTCCACTTGTATCCTTTTTCTCAAACTGCCTGAGGGTTTTGTTTTGTTTTTTTTTTAATTTTTAATGAAAGTGGCTTTGGGAGCCACTCTGGCGGCCTGACGCCGGAGCTGGGCAAGGCCAGCTGGAAGCTGGGACCGCAGCATCCGCTTGGGAGCTTGGCCGTCCGCTGCTTAGATTTTGCACCTTTTAATCAGCAACTTCCCTGTCTTTTCTTCCCCTACACTGTCCGCTAGACCACACAGCAGCCCTGTCTTACTGTGTTAGCTTGTCCTCGATAATCAAGGCTGAAAGGCCTCTGGGGAAGGCGTCTGTGCCCCCCGGCAGCCCATCAGGCAGCAGCTGTTCCACACGTGTCCGGCAGGTGCTCAGCCCAGAACGCCACTCGTATGCTGTTCCACATACGCTTAGTGGTACTGGCAGGTGGTGATGCCAGGGCCAGTCTCTACACTAAGGTACGCACGAAATGTAAGTCTTAGTTATTCTTCTGTAATTGAACTTAATTTCTGTGTGGAGCCCCCATGTTGCTAGGTGGTAGAGTTACTTTTAGGCAACTGAGCTTGTTTTGCCTGGGGCTGTATCTAATGTATGCATAGCTTATCAATGCCAAGGCCATCGGAGAAAGGGCCACTTTGCTTTTAGTTATCAGGTGATGTTGGGCACCTGAGGCAACCCTTGCTTCCATCACAGGTCCCATCTTCGAGGAACCTCTGTATCTGGGAGTCTCTCTGTCCCCCTTCCCTCTTAGCTTCACTGGTCAGCCATTCTGCTCTAGAACTTGCCCAGAAATTCATCACCAGAATGAAGCAAGATCCCCCCCGCCAGGTCACAGGCATCGTTTGGAATATTGATCCCTTTACCCAGTTACCGGGGTCTCAGAAGGGGCAGCACGGTCCACTTTATCTGGTCCCACCACCGTCTGTACATTCCTATCCTTTTCCTTTGATCGCTCCTCTCTCCCTCCAGCTTAGGAGAATCTCTTCCAGGCTGAGATGTAGCGATGGCATTGGTGACGTGAGGCAGGCTTGCTGTCCTGCACTCGTGCACCGTGCCAGCCAAAACCTGGAGGCCTCTCAAGGCCCAAATGTCGCAGGCTTTGGAAACCTTGCAGCCAGAAAAGTACCTCTCCTTTCCTTTCCACGCTGTCCTCTGTCTCCCGGTGAGGTCATGCATGAGCGCAGGAGAGCCCGGCCTCCTGCATCGGCTGTGGGGTGAGGGGGAGGGACACGAGGAGCCATCGGGGTAAAACGTTAGTATTTCCAAAGTGCCGTCCCTCCTTTCAGACTATTGTTCCTCAGTTTCCCCTGCGTGGGGACTTCGGGTCTTGGTATCAGTCCCTAGGCTGCCTTGCTAGACAGGTGTTGTTGAGGTAAACAAAGGTAGGGGGTCTGATAGCGTCTCAGAGTGAAGACTGAGGGGCCACGGCTCAGTTGAAACTGTATTTTGGCATGTCTTTCCACGTTCTCTGTCCATGGAGCAGGTGAGAACAGAGAGCCCAAGGGAGGCTTTATTTATTTATTATTTATCATGTCTTGTTCTTTACGAAAAGAAGTTCTCGCATTCCTCTTTAGATTTGGGGCAACCAGTCTTTCTGCCCCACTCAGGCTTTGGCATGAAATGTGTGCATGTGTGTGTCTTATCATTTTTTATCAAGACATGGCATGTGTATCACTTTTTATTAAAACGTGAAAGAACTTTTATAAACCATGAAATAATTAACGCCGCCCTCCTCCCACCCACATGGACGTGTGCATGTGAATGAATGATTAGGAACCCCTCCTCTAATAATTAATAGCAAGCTTGTCTTAGTTGGAATAGAGAGGAGAAGAGTGTGGGACCCTGTGCGCAGCAGAGGATGGAGAGAACGGCGTGGTGGGGAGGAGGCCACGTGGATCTCTAGGCAGAGAATCTGGACCCCAGGAAAGCCCGCAGCAGATCTGAGTGCAGCACGTCTGCCGCCACTCCTTCCCAGCCTTCCCCTTGGGCTGTGGAGAGACGGGAATCTTGGAACACAAATTACAAGGCCGAAGTGGTGACAGTCCATGATAACACAAATTTCCGCACGTGGTATTTATGGTCGTCTCACGCAGTCCTGCATGTTAGCTCCTAGTGGCCCCGGGGGAGAACAGGAAGGGAGCTGAGGGATGAGATGGCTCACCCCCTCATGTTACAGATGCAGAGCCCGGGAGAAGAAGGTTCACAGGCGGAGCCGCGGTCCTCCGGCCAGTTAGCGTCAGGACCACATTCCAGTCCTTTCAGTTCTGGTCTAAGTATAGATCCATAACCTTGGGCTCCCATGGGAAGAATTACTATAAGTGGCCCAGAGCCTTCCGGTTCTCCTTAATGCACATCCTTCCTCCTGCCGTGTCGTCTTGTCTGTACTGTTCCCCCTGGCAACATGGGGGTAGCAGCATGTTTACTGATTAGCTCAGAGGGTGTTTATGGCCAGAGGGAAGAGCAGGAACCGAGGCCACTAGAAGTTATAACGTGTCCCCATGGAGGCAGACATGGACCATCTGATGCTCAGAGATGTTTTCCAAACCTTCTCTCACAGGTGGCGTTGTCCTCAACCCGGCCTATTATGGAATGCCTGGCCATACCAACATCATGGTCCACGAGGTGGGGCATGTCCTGGGTCTCTACCACGTCTTCAAAGGGGTCAGCGAAAGAGAATCCTGTGATGACCCCTGCAGGGAGACAGTGCCCTCCATGGATACCGGGGACCTCTGTGCCGACACTGCCCCCACCCCCAAGAGTAAGCTGTGCCAGGACCCGGAGCCCACCAATGACACCTGTGGCTTCACCCACTTTCCGGGTGCTCCGTTCAGCAACTACATGAGCTACACAGGTATCCCAGCTGTCCCTTGGGACTTATTTTCTGTTAAGGTTGCATGGGGGCCTCGGGGCTGGGAGGGTGGGGGCGTAGCCGGTGGAGAGAATTATCCAGCAGCCTCTCCTGCCAGAGTTGTAGTGTATTTCTCGTGCTCTCTTCTTTTCTTCGTGTCTTTGAAGAACTTAAAAAAATACTGAGATATTCAGGGGTCTCGTTGACTAGATCCTCCTTCACTGGAGAGTAAAAGAAAAACATACTTCTACGTTGGACATTTGAAAACAGGAAAAAACCAAAAGCTTTCTCGAGATGCCTTTGACCTCTGTGACTTGGTTATTCTTGTCCTTGTCCACATCCTTAGGCATTTACTCTGAATGAGTCTAATAGTGTTGGGAAAGGAGGTTTCTGGGTCAAGGTGGGTCTTCGTACTATGTATTTTTGAAGTTGGTCAAGAAAATGGCCTCGGTTAATTTTAAGCTCAGGATTTGTTTTCATTTTGTGTTATTTTGAAGTGTCAGATTCTCTTCTCCCAGCATAAACCAAGTACTGATTCTTAGCCTACCTTCCCTCTCCCAAAATGGCACCATCTCATTTAAAAAATGATACTTTCACCCTGACCAGTGTGGCTCAGTAGTCTTGGCATCATTCTGCAAAGCAAAAGGTCATCGGTTCAATTCCCAGCCAGGGCGCATGCCTGGGTTGCAGGTTTGGACCAATCAATGTCTCTCTCCTTCTCTTTCTCTCTCCCCTCTGCTCTCTCTAAAAATAAATAAACAACATCTTAAAAAATTAAAGAATGATACTTTCCTGGCCTTGAGAACAAGTATGCTGTCTGGCCTTGTTGTCCTGGATTACGTTTCTTTTTTGTCCCTCGACACCTCCTTGTTTTTGGCAAAGAGCAATACTAGTCCAAGTGCCCTGTTCATGGATCCAAATTTATCATTTATTCCTAAAATTAAGGTCGGATTTGATTTAATGGCCTATTCCAGTGGTGAAGGAAGGAGGTAATTTTTCTATTAAGGTCCAGGGGCTTGTTTGGTGATAAATTCTAGAACTATCCAAAAAATAAAAATGAATAAACCATAGGACCCTGGTCCTGCCTTTGAAGGGAAGGAGGAGTGGTGGGCTGTGCCTATCTGTCTCCTGTCAATAAATTCCTATCCAAGTCTCATTTTGGTGTATAATTCGGGGGCATCACATTCACAAGGGCCAGCACCTCCCTCACTCCCCCATCGCGCTGCCAACAAGGACACAATGGCCCGTGCCGGGGCAGAGCAACTGGACGGTGGGCTGTAGAGGACAGAGCTGTTTAAGTCCCGCCTTTGAAGTGGGAAGAGGAGACATCTAAGAAGCAGAGGGAGGTGTCTGACTGGTGTGCTCTCAGAAGAGGCCTGAAACAAAGATAACTCCCTTTCTAATGCTACAAAAAATGTATCCAATGGGGAGCATCTTCACTGAGGACTCGCTCACCTTGGCCAAAGTCACCGGCCTAGAACAGGTGTGTCTGCAGCTTCACGAATGTTCCCTCCCGAAGAGGCCATGTGCTGAAACACTGCCACCTTGTGGCTTCCTGAATAAGCAGCTGTCAGCTCAGAGCAGCCCCGTACCCCTGGGCCCACCCTGGCCCAGCCCAAGGTCAAGGGAATGGCCAGGGCTGAGAGATAAGCAAGTGCTGTTCTCTGCCTTCTCTCCCCCATTTCCAGCTGAGATACATTCTGGGGCAGAATACATGCGTTCGTTCGACAGGTGTTCACGGAGCCTAACAAGTATGAGGTGTTGCGTTAGGCGCTGGAGACTCAAGTATGAACGGGTCCCCGCCATGATGACCTTTGCAGCCTAAAACCTCCATCTCCCTCATTCCCTTTTCTGTCCCTGCAGATGACGACTGCACTGACAGCTTCACCCCTAACCAGGTGGCCCGCATGCATTGCTATTTGGACCTTGTGTACCAACAGTGGAGTGACAGCAGGAAGCCCACCCCTATTCCCATCCCACCCGTGGTCATTGGGCAGACCAACAGGTCCCTTACCATCCACTGGCTGCCTCCGATCAGCGGAGAAGTGTACGACAGGTGAGAGGGCCCCCACGGCTGGGCTGGCGTGTTGCTTCTGGCGTCTCTGCTGCACGAGGGGAGGGCTGCGGAGGCAGGGGAGCCCCGGCTGCTGGGAACGGAGAGCAGGAGCCGCAGCTGAGGCACCCCGCTAGCCTGCTCAGCCCCATCCCGGCAGCATAGTGCGGGGCTCTCCTGGAGGCCAAGGACTCATCACCTGTGCTCATGCCTGGGCGAGGGGCCTCGCAGGTGTTTTCTGCGGACTGTCACATCTGGCAGGCTTTCGGGAGCTGTGAGGCTGCCCGATAGGGTGAAGGTGAACCTACAGAACTAAGATGGCATTTGCCGCCTGACCAGGCCAGCCCTTCTCCTTGGGGTCAGGGCGCCCACACAGAGGCTTGCTACGTGCACAGTGGCGTTGTGGGGAAGGGAAGCGGGGTGTGTTTGTGCAGTCGGTTCCGGGGGTGGGTGGGTGGCGGGCTGCCCACTGCCACAGGCTGTGCGTCAGGGGCTTACGTGGATTAGGAGGGCGTTTCTAGTGCCCTCTCTGCTTCCTGGTGTACCCGGCGCCTACCCCACTTACGGCAACCACCTCATGGCCCTGTCTTTGTCGACTTTTCTCCCTGCCCTGCTCAGCCGGCAGTGCCGTCGTCTCCTGGCCTACCACAGTACACCCTCACACACGCCTATTGAAGAGAGACACTCTCTCTAAGTTAGGCCTTGCTCATCCTTCGCATATTGGTCTAAATGAACACCAGGGACACATTTTTGTCCAGGAGAGAGAAGGGGGAGAAATAGATGACACCTGACAGTTGGTGAGAGGATGGAGGAATGTGCTTTAGTGAGAAGGACCAGAGCCCCATCCGTGATCTGCGCGGGCTTTCCGCTTCCCTACCCTACCGCTGCATACGAAGTGACGGGAGTGGCCCTCCTGTGAGGGGAGCATTGTGCCAGGCATGTTACCTGAGCGTTCTTATTTGGGCCTTACAATAAGGACCATTGCGGCTGTGCCGGTGAGACGCTGGAGGCCTGGGAAGCACGCGGCACTAGCCCCCAAGTAAACAGGCGAATCTGCAGAGGTCCGTGGGACTTCAGAAAACGGGACCCGGGGAGATATTATTTCTCTTCGTTTAGAACTGTCCCATTTACCGGGTAGATACCCTTCTTCTACGTGTCACGCTCCCCCTTGGGGTGAAGGCCCCAGCTAAGGAGCTGGGTGTCCCTGGAGCATGTTTCCTGAGCAAGGGGACAGGGAGACATGGGGACGTCAACGGGAGCAGGTAGATCACTTTTCCAAGTTGTGATCCCATCCTCTTGGGATTTCACCACCTGTCCATGACACCTTGATGATGTCACCTGGGCCCTGCAGTCCTACAAAACACTTCTGATTGTCACAGACCCCGAGCCCTCACGGGCTCCCTTTGTGAGCCAGCCTGGATCCATGTGACGTGTGACCTTGTGCAGCTCCGGTCAGACCGGTCGAGCAGTATGTCCTCCATGGGCATGTGCACAGCAGAGTTTTACACCGTTTACGTAACACGTGTAAACAGTTGGATCTTTCAGTTCTCTCTCTGGTACAAATGTTACGATAAAGCAGACATCAGTGTTGGCTCCCCTGCGGCTGCTGGCAGAAGAGGCTGTGTTCGCTTCCTCTCTCCAGCTCGGTGGGCCGCAGTGCTGAGGCCGCCCCCCACGTGTGTCCGGGGAGACACGCGTCACACACCCAGCGATTTGTGTCACGCTGGGAGTTCTGTTTACTCCTCTCCCCAGTAGGTTTTTGGAATCCACATGTCAGCGAGGAGCCGGACCACGCACTGAGTGGCGGCCCCCGGAAGGGCCAAGTGCATCAGGGGAATGTGGTTTGGAGCTGTGTCCAGACAGATGGGAGCGCAGACTGCAGTCGGAGCTCGGAGCTCACAGCACCTTTTCGTTGCCAAAGTACTGGACACTTCTCGGTGTTTGGGAACTTGCTCAAAGGACTTAGGAGCTTCCTGTGACCTTAGGCAATTGACTTAATTGCTCTGAGCCTGAGCTCCCCCACTTGTAAATATGGGCTTTTTACAGGATTAGCAACAATTTATGAAAAGCACCTCAGGGGCTGGCAGCATCCTCATGACCCCTCTTTAACAAAAATACTAGCTTTCTAGTATTTTTGCTGGATATAACTTTGTCCCCTACCTGTTGGGAAATTTCGATTCGACGCCTCCATTTCCCGGCATGTGGTTCACAGGTGGGCTTCTAAAAAGATTCAGAGTGTCAGAGACGAACCTCACCGAGGGATTGCCTCCTGTTATGTAGCTGTTGTCTGCCCTTTTCCCAGTGACCCCAGATGCTGTGCTTGGAGCACTCTCTGCGGGCTGGAATTGTCTCAGGGATGCCCGGAAAGGACACGCCCCTGAGAGGCCGCTGAGGCCAGTGCCGTGCCAGCTGCTGGGCGTGGGAGGGACGGGCTCCACCGGGGCCTGGACCTGCTCACAGGTGGAGGGGAACAAGGAGCAGGGATGGGAGCTCCCACACCCCAGTGCAGTGCCCTGGGGCAGGAGCCAGAGGGCACAGGAGGTGCCCGGAGGAGTGAATGCGGGCCCCTCAGAGGAGTCAGACTAAGTACCACTGCCAGGGTTACAACTGGATGGGTCTTGAAGGCTGTGTAGGAGTTTGCTGCACAGGCTTGGAGAGGCTCTTCGGCAGGAGAGAGAACAGCATGTTTCCCCACGGAGCTAAGGGTCAATGTGTTTGTGGCACGGTGGCTAGTTCACGGGGACAGGGACCTAAGGTTCATGAAGGGGCTGTCTTGTGAAGGGCCTTGGATCATGGTAAGGAATTCAACTGTGTCTCCACAGGTGATGCAGCGCCCAAGGGCATTACATTTCATATGACTCATTTTATGGATGTGATTAAAAGTAGGGAGTGTAAAACCCAAGTCCACATGTAGCAAAAAAGTTTACTCTAAAAATTGGTGTCTGTTTTGGTGGGGAGAATGCAGGGCACCTTTAGATGACTTATTGAGAGTCAGCGTAGGGAGAAGTTTTTTGTCAAAGGACTCAGATCACCAATTCCTTTGTGCTGAATACCTGAGGCTGGAAGCTGCCCACCCTCATCCCAGGAGGCCCTTGCAAGACCTAGTGAAATTCTTCTGCTTCATGACCTTGAGACTTCCTGTGCCACTAAGAATTTTACAGAGATGAGGTTCATACAAGAAAGAAGTAACAGGAGTGAGAGTTGTGTTTTCTGTGAGCCCCCCAGGGTCTCACCACCTATTGCCACTCCCCTGCCCCCCGAGGTCTTCCGAATTCCGTTTTACAAGTCCTCTGATGGATTCTCCCTGTCTGCCCCCTCATCCTCCCAGGACCCCGGGCAGCGTGTGTGGTGGCTGCACTGAAGATGGGGCGTTCCATCAATATGTGCACACGGCTTCCTCCCGGCGTGTGTGTGACTCCTCAGGGTACTGGACTCCAGAGGAAGCAGTGGGTAAGGGACCGCGGCTTCTTCATTCAGGTCTCGGCGGTCGATGAGCCTGGGGGTGGAGGGAAGGGGGGAGAGGTGGCGTGCGTGTGCATGTGTGTATGTGCGGGCACGTATGTGTGATTTGCTGGGAAACACTCTGCATGGTACCTTCGTGTGCCGATGTCCCGTGTGCCTCATTGGGGGAGCCCAGTGTCTGTGGTGGGGCAGAGGTCAGCCCAGAGGACCACGGAAGGGATGGAGAAGTCAGCTGCAGCAGGCGGAGACCTCAGGGTGCAAGGGCCCAGACGTGCGGTGTCACATGTGCTTACGACCCGTGGAGCAGCCTTACCACAGGACAGTGTGGGGTGGCCCGTCACTCTCTCCACCAGGAGAGTAGCAGAGAACACGTTGCAGGGAACACGCACACATGGGCAGAGCCAGCCTGGGTACGCCAGGGGTGCCAGACTGATCACTCTCATTTTTGCCATTTTACGAGTCTGTTAATGGCCGGCACTGGTTGTGCTTTGGATGGGATCTAAGCTGGGCTCCAGGAGGGGGAAGTGTTTTCAGCTGCCCCTTTTCCTGTCTCTTCCCCAACTTCTCAGTTACATATTCACCCACGTACATACATCAGGGCCAGTATACTGGAGACAGATCAGAGCATGAGTGGCACCCCAACTCAAGACCTGAAAATGCAGTTACGTGACTTTCAGCACCCTCTGATGACTGGCTTGACTTCCGCCATCACCATTGCCTGTGTTTACGTGACCGTCATCTTTCTCTTTTCCTTATATTTATTAAGATCCTAAAAACTACTCAGTACACTGTGTTGGACATGGTCCTGTCTGAGTTAGTTTGCAGTCTTGATTCTGACGAGAAAAAAATGGAGAATACAGGCCTACAGGGCCCACAAGCTGTCCTCTTGGGCCCCCAGTTTCTCAGATGGCCGGAGCCTCAGGGAGGAATCTGGAGGGAGACAGTTTCCTTGACCGAGCATATAGGACTCCTTTCAACTGAGAGCTCTCGGGACAGAATGGAAAGTTACCATAAAATTTCTGTTGGCGTCGTGCTGGACTCATTTAGAGATTGGCATTTTACAAAAGGCCATTTCTGTGGCAGACAGTTTGTCCTGTGCTGGTGTTTTAATGCCTAATTGACTCCCTGGCCCTGCACTTTTTTTTTTTTAATCCTTGGAAAAATTTCACGTTATCTGGTAGAAGTGAAAGGAAGGAGAAGTTCTGGGTTCTAATTCTTGTCCCGTCCTGTGTCCTGAGGCAAACCAAGCCAACCCCGAGGGCCTTCGCATGTTGTAACTGGCGGTCATAATAAAAACTCTGACAGACAGGGCTGCTTTCAGGATCGCTGCCAAAGGCCTTCCCTCTGCCAGTGTTTTGGGGATGACTATTGGAAAATACTGCTAAGAAACTCCGGTCTTCCTCTAGCTTGAAAAGGCGGAGAACCAAGCCACATTCGAAGGGTGCGCAGTGGATGTGACTGGATGCCCTGTGCCGCACGCAGAGACATGGCATTTACAGACGGCCCCGGTCGCATTTAGTGATGCTGGACAAGCGCTTACTGACCAGCGGCTACTTTCTAAATTCTGTGCCAGGGCCTGGAACTCTGGGCCAGACATAGTCCCGCATAAATGTCGTCTTCTTGGTCAGACCTTCCCTGGTTCCTAGTCTAAAATAGCCCCCAGCTTCATCCCGTCATCCTATAGCATCCCCCTCCCTGTGCCCCTTCCTTCGTCTTCAGAGATGCCATTCCCACTTGGAATCACCCTTACACCTGTCACCTGTTTGTTGTTGCATCCATCACCCTGTTGTAAGATGGGTAGGGCAAGGCCTTCCTCTCTCTCGTTTGACATTCAGTCTCTAATACCTAGCACTGGGGGAGGGGCAGAGGTACACGGTCCCTTTTGTTGAATGCATGAATGAATGAATGAATGAATGGGTTCACAGTATAGGCAAAAAATAATGAGGGCCTTAAGATGTAATGCATGCGGTTTGAACTTGTTTCCTCTGGGTTTTGGACTGTTGTTTACTTTCCAGGTTCTGAAGAGCTAAATCTATTTTTGCAAATGTAGCTTGCAAATGTCTCCTGGAACATCATATAAATCTTCCACAGTAACTAGTAAGACGGGGGTTAAATAGTACTTTTATTGTAAATGAGGAAACCGAGGCTTAAAAGGGCCAGCTACAGCCGCACCGCCGAAGGCGCGGCTCTGACGGGCTGGGCCCTGCTCCTTGCTGGTCCAGCGCTTTGCCTGCAGTCCCCTCCTGGGCCACAAGAGAACCCGCCCTGTGCAGATTCATTTCCCCTTGGACTTGGCCTTAATATATTTGCGATCTGTGACTTTCCACCGTTACCCTTTCGCGTGGCTGCTGAGTCTCCACTGCCCTCCACTGCAGAAGTGTCTCCCCAGCTTTCTCGGCGCGGTGACCGGCCTGCTCCCATGCACCTGAACCGAATGAGCGATGGCTAAGGCGCCGTCTTGGGGGTGAAGGAAGCTCCTCAGTCATACTTGCGACCTAACCCGCTAAGCTGGCCAGCTTCTGTAGGAGCTGGTTCAAAGTCTTCTTGTCCTTTTCTCTGGCTGCTGATAACCTGGTAACGGCCATTCCTCACGTGTCTGTCCTTGCACCCCTCTCCCTCAGGGCCCCCGGACGTGGACCGGCCCTGTGAACCGAGCCTGCAGGCCTGGAGCCCCGAGCTTCACCTGTACCACATGAATATGACCGTCCCCTGCCCCACAGAGGGCTGCAGCCTGGAGCTGCTCTTCCAGCACCCGGTCCACGCCGACACACTCACGCTGTGGGTCACCTACCTCTCCGTGGACTCATCCCAGGCACTCTTCGACACGGAGATCTTGCTGGAGCACCAGGAGTCCGTGCACCTGGGCCCCCTGGACACTTTCTGCGACACCCCGCTCACCATCAATCTGCACGTTGATGGGAAGGTCCTGGGGGTGAAGGTCTACACCTTTGATGAGCGGATGGAGATCGACGCAGCGCTCCTGGCCTCCCGACCCCACAGCCCCCTGTGCGCGGGCTGCAGTCCTGTGCGGTACCAGGTTCTGCGAGAGCCCCCGTTTGCCAGCGGCTTGCCTGTGGTGGCAACACACCCGCACCGCAAGTTCACAGACCTGTGAGTTGGGACGCAGGGCTTTCCGTGCCACGGTGCTTCCGGGTTCTGGGGAGTGGGCTTCGCTTCCTTTCCAACCCCACCGCTTTATGCTCCGACGTACCCTCCGTTGGAGATTTTATTCTAAAGTGACACATCTGAGATGAGGACAGGTGTTTCCCAGGAAGGGACAGGCAGGTGTTCTGACCGAGGAAGCCCTCGTTATGATTATATGGAAAGAAGAGGTTCTTGGCTGAGGAGTTTCCGTTGGACTGAAAGTCATTGCCATAAATCAGTCGATCAGAGTCAGGCAGTCCTGTCTGGGGACACAACTTAATTTCTGATCCTTGGCTAAACCTTTCAGATAACCTGCCCCAGCTCCCCTAACACACGAAGGTCACAGTCAGCTCTTCCGTGGCTAAGCAAAGAAGCCAGCGGTCCTGGGACCCTACAGAGCTCCATGACTCACTCATGACGTGTCCTTCGTGTTTTCCTCTTTTCCTTGTTCCTCCCTCCCTCCCTCTTCCTTTCCTTGTCTTCCAAGTCTCCTGGTACTCTTTCTTCTGTTCTTTCCACGCTTAGTGAGTTCTACTGTGTTCTTGGCACTGTGTGCTCAGGGCCGGGGACACAGACGAGGATAAGGTCATTGACTTCAAAGACTTCAGTGTCTGGAGCGGGAGGCCGCTGTCACCACAGACGAATTCCCCTTGGTCGCCATTGTCCTCAGAGATTGCTGTGAGGGCAGAACTCGGGGTAAAAGAGAAGTTTTATCAGCGGTGCTGTGTTAGTTATTTTGCCATGTTAGACATAGTCACAAAACAGAGTGGGTTAAAACAGCACACACTATTTCTCCTGGTTCTATGGCTTGGCCAGGGTTAGATGGCCCGGGATGACCTCATGCACACACTGGAGGCCCAGCTGAGGCGGCTGACGTGTCTGGGAAGACAGAGGCCCCTTTGCACACCACCTCTCATTCTCTAGTGGGCTTTGCCTGGGCTTGTTCTCATGGGGGCGAAAGGGTTTCCAGCAGCAGGGAGGGCTCGTCCCCAGACACTCACATTTTTCAAGCCTCCGCTGATGTTGCTCATGATAATGTCCCAGTAGCCAAAGCAACTCACAGGACCGATTCCAGATGCGAGGGGCAGCGCGGGAGACCGGATCTGCCCAGGAGCGGGCACGGCAAAGTCACGGGGCTGGGGGGCGTGCCTCTGGGATGGGAGGGGCCTGTGGCCCGTTCCTAGTCTACCACAGCCGCAAAGGAGTGGAGAGGAAGGCCTGCCTTGCTATATTTTTCCTGCTCCGTTTGCTCTTGGAATTAGAACTGGAAGACCATGAAATGGTCAATAAGCCAGTGCAAATGGGAAGACAGATCCTGGGATACATTTTAAAAGAATATTGTTTTTGAGGTTGTCTACTTGGGCAGTTAAAATGATATTGTCCAACTTGATATCTACACACACGCGCCCATACACAATCTTTAAGGTCAATAACAGCCCATTCTGGAGACGAGAAAACCAAGCTTAACTTTAATTTGGTTGAGCAGAGCTGATTAATGGTTGTCTCTGGATTACAACCCAATTTTCTGACTGAGTCTCATTTCGCTTTCCTTTCCTCAGTAATGGCCTGCCTGTTACAAACTCAGATCAAGGCTGGGGCCCCCTGCAGCTGAGCATCCCCCCAGGAGGTGCAAACGCAGGCTGACGCTCCCCACCCAACCCTCCCCAGCCGTAGAACAAACAGTGTAAGACTTTCACGTGGGGCTGGGTGAGAAGTCCAGCAGAAACTGCCCCACAAAGGGAAGCCGTCAGGATCGATTAGGGCATAAAATTGGTTTTGCTATGGAAATATCTATCACTCTCTCATGAGAAGATTGCCTTCCTAGCAAAAGTTAGTTGGGAAATCAAAAAGCCTTTAATACTTAGGTGCCTTTCCTATTAAAATAACTAGACACCAGTACAGAGGTTTTCAAAGGTGTTTGTGAAACCCTGTGACATTTGTCATTTGATGGTGGCCGTGTCGAGAGAGAGTGAGGCTTTGTGGCTGAGCAGAAGAGTCTGGTGAAGAGGAGGTGGTCTTGGCAGGAGGTTTTTGGTGGCCGCTCGTGGCAGTTGCAGCAACCCTTTGAGATCCTGTCCTCTGAAATCACTCTCATCCCGCCCTGACTTTGGTGGCGGTTTTCCAATTAGGGCAGGCACTGGACAAATTAAGATGAGGGAAGAGTTTGTCTTTGGAACCAGCAGCCCCCCTGTTGAGCCCCCATGCCTTCTAAATGTTCTGTCTCTCCTGCACTCCACCTGATGAGTGCACTTGGACTCCGGAGAGAGCCCGGTGAAGGCCTTCCCTCTCCGTGGCAGCTGATAAAACTCCATCCAGCCTGGCGTAGGTGCATTTTGACAGGTTTGGGGTGGGGAGTAATTTCACACATTTCTAACTGTGGAATTTCTTGCATCTCCTTTTAAAATGATGACGGAAGATGCTCTCACCTCCTTTTAGGAAACAGTGCTCTATCCCCCTAGGGAGTCAGTTTCCTCGAGACAAGAATTCTCCTGAGAGACAAAAACAGACAAACAAAAGCCTATAATCCACAGACTCAAGAAGGGCCTTGCTGAGCCCAGACTACGAAGTTTCATCTTCAGTTTGCAAATACACTACTTTTACAGTAATTGGTGATTTTTTTTTTTAACCATGGTAAAGATACACTCAAAGTATCACCCTCCCAGATCTTGTAGGATTGTTAATTGTGTTCCTTCAGTCGTCCTTTGTTGCACATTGACTCTGCGGAATGTACTAGGAATACAGAAATGAACATGGTTTTAAACATTCTGCTGCTGTGGAAGAATGCATGCCTGATCTTCATTTCAGAAAACATAGCATAGGTTTGATATTGATGTTCGCCATAGCATTTCTTTTAAACTCCTGCAAACTTTCTGGATGTGGTAGTCACAGCCCATTGGTTTCCACAGGGAGGTCACACCGGGGCAGGTGTATCAGTACCAAGTTCAAGCCATGGCTGGAGCAGAGCTGGGAGAAGCGTCACCGCCTCTGAGCCACGTCCATGGAGCCCCTTACTGTGGAGATGGGAAGGTGGCGGGGTGAGTATCGCATGTGTGCAAACGTGAGGGCAAGGATGCCCCACCCTACTCCGACCAGGAGGTCAGCCTCCAGTTTCAGGTTGACCTCTTGTAGGAAAGGAAGTGGCAGGGCACTCTAGGACCTGGTAGTTAAGGAGGCACCCACTTTTGGTCACCGATCTCACCCTGGAGTACTGAGATATTAGGGCTGATTTGAGGGTGGGTGCGGCTTTTAAGGTTTCAGAGAACAGCTGTGGTTCAGGGAAGGAATTCATGGGGGAGAAGGTTCCTTATCAAATGATGCCCCAAGTGAGTGTGAGGCTGTCTTCTGGGGCAGTGGCCCGTCCCGTGCTGCCAACCAGCCGTGTGATCTAAGGAAAGCAGTGTGACTCTCTGAGCTCCATGTGCTTATCAGCCTCCCCGGAAGGCCTGATGCGATGTCATTCCCAGCTGTTCTGTAAAATCGCCAAGGTAAAGCAGAATCAACCCTTTGGTTTCTTAACATGCCATGTTCCTTTGTTTGTTGCTCTTTTGCGACACCAACCTAGGGGACTAATTCTTTCTGGTTTGCCTGGGACTTTCCCAAATTGAACTTGGAAAACTCCCATGTCCCAGCAGTCACCCTCTGTCAGCCTGTCCTGAATGCCCCTGTAGCCTCACCTGTCACTTACCTAACGCTGCTGGGGGTGGGAGGCTGTGGCTTGTCTTAGATGCTGCATGCTACTGACATGGCTTTTTAAAAATTCCCTAGACAAGGTGAAGATACATTGTATCTTGAAGCCCTAATCAGAAACAGTCCTGTAGCCTTTTTGGGGATCCCACCCCACCATTTAGCCATTACTAAACATTGTTTATCCTCCCAAATCTTCTGAGATCCTTAAGCTTTAGTGTGAGTCTGTTCCTTTTCACAGCAGCATAAACACCGAATGTTCCCAGACCTCGGTAATACACGGAGGTGACTGGGGTTACTTGAGCACCCAGACCTGTCTGGTTTGCTGCCAGCCTCTGCCTACCCCAGTCTCTGCGTACTGCCTCTCTCCCCCGCCTCAGTCAGATTTCTCGCTGGGGACATTCACATGCACACTGAGCACGTCTGGCTGCCTCTTTTTAAGTCTGCGGCCCACCAGTTAAGGTGTTGGGGGGGGCCTGGTCCCCCCTGCTGCCCAGGCAGAGCCCTCCTTCAGAAGTACTCTGTTCTATGTTGTAGGCTCTCCTACAGCTGTTCTTCGGTGGTGGCCACCTTGAGGTCCTCCGAAGCCACATCTGCCTGGGGTCTGGGCCAGAGGAGTGAAGGGCTCTCTTCCGAACTTGGCATTGCACAGTCTCTCCTGTGTCTTGAAACAGCTTCTCCTGAAGCAGTGCCTCCTTGGCTGCTGGGCCTCACGAGGTTCTTTATCAAAACACCCTTTTAAGCCTCTGCCTGTGTTCCCGCTTGGTAAAGAGTCATGCTCAGTCTTGGCGTCCAGTGGGAAGGTATCCCCGAAGCGCCACTTTGTCTCAGCTGGAGGCACTCTTACACGTAAGGCAGGAGGGAGCCACGCACATTATTTACCCCACTGTTTAAAACTTGAGGAACGTGCTGCTTCATTCTGGGGGAACCGCCGGCCGCAGAAGGCGGGAGGGCCCTCAGACCTTGAGCAGCCACTCGTGTAGGAGGTGCCTCCCCCAGCCGGGGCGCCCAATGCGAGAGCCGCCAGCCATTGTGATGGCTGAGTCTTGAAGGTGTGGCACTTGCAACGGAGAAAGTGAACCTTATTGAATTTTAAGTAACCTAAGTTTAATTTAAAAACCAAAACGTGATTCAGTTATTGGGAAAACTTTAAGTTCCTCGAACTAAACACAGATCAAGTGTTTGAATTGAGATGTGTTGTAAGTGAAAAATACACATCGAATTTCTAAGACTTAGCATTGAAAGGGGTAATGTAACATATCTCATTAGTAATTTCTTATCCTGATTATGTATTGAAAAGTTATTTTGGAGATATTGGGTTAGATGAAATATATTACTAAAACTAAATTAATCTGTTTTTTTCAATTTTTAAAATATGACTCCTAGAAAGTTAAAAAGTGTGTGTAATATGGGTCTCATCTGTTGGGCAGCAGGACATAAGATGGCACAGTCTGTTTATGTTAATTGTGTAGATTATCTTCAAGATGAACATGAACTTGAAGTTTCCTTAATATGCTCAATTATGTTATTTTTGTATATCTTTTAATCTTTTTTCCATTTGCAGCTTACCATTTAAATGTGATTATCATACAGTTGTATTTATATCATACTGTTAATTTACTTCAAAACATTCTCATGTTTAATTATTTAATCTTCTCTCTGTCCCTGTGAGGTGCTATAACTCTGAACTAACTTTCCCATCTCAATCCACGTGTAGTCATTTTGAGATTCAAAACAAAAATGACATATTTCTTCTCCCAGTAAAGGGTGGGGCAAAAGTAGTTTTAGAACTGTGAGTACGTGAAATATAGAGTTTATTTATGTATTGTTATTTATTAATTATTGTATTAGTTTCCATACAAACAACTGTAAACTTTTGCTCCCCCATCCTGTTTCTCCCCTGCAATACATACCCACCGCCACCAGGTGGTAGTAGGGAGCAAGAACTGGAACCAGAACCTTAGAGCTGCCTGGACTGAGGAAAGACTGCCATTGGCTGCTGAGTCTCCCGGTATATAGAGACAGATTTCAGTTCTACAAAATACTGACTTTAACACCTGCATCTAGATTGAACAAAGCAGTGAAAATAAAGAAATATCAAATAAAAATGAACAGAAAACAAATCCACACACAGACAAGGAGGTTTCCTCCTCACCAAACCCACGATTTCTCAGATTTCATTCATAAGAGGGCTGGTAGGCATTTTACAGCTTAAGAGCACATACCAGAAACAGTCTTAGGATCCTCAGGGGTCTTCTAGGTGTTTCTGAGCCATGAGCTACTTGAATTTTGGGAATTCCCACAAACCACTGGGCACACACGCCAGTCAACAGTCGCTGCTTAATTTGTATCTTCTATAAATGCCTGGGTACTTAACTTTTGTGCGTGTGTGTGTGTGAAAGCATTCTCTTAGCTCCCACTTTTTCCAGCTTACACTTTTTTATTTTTTCAATTGCCATGGACATTCAGCATTTTTTCAGATAAGTTTCAGGGGTACAGCATAGTGGTTAGATAATTATATACATGACAAAGTGTTCCCTCTGATATTTCCAGTACCCACCTGGCACCGTACATACTCATTACAGTATGACTGTCTATATTCCCTATGCTACATTTCACGTCCCTGTGACTATTTGGTAACTACCAATTTGTACTTCTGAATCCCGTCACCTTTTTCACCCAGACCCCTAAAGCCCCCCTCCTCCGGCAACCATCAGTCTGTCCTCTGTACCTACAAGGCTGTTTCTGTTTTATTTGTTTCTTCATTTTTTCCCACATGAGTGAAATCCTTCAGGCTTGCACTTTTTCTTATGTAATAAGGAGTTTGAAGAAGCTCAAATGATGGCAGCACAAAGGCGAACTCACTTCTGCGTGTGTGTGCATGCCTGATTCTGCCTTGCAGGCTCCTGGGAGAGGAGTGTGATGATGGAGACCTTTTGAGCGGGGATGGCTGCTCAAGCACGTGCCGCCTGGAGGAGGGCTTCCGCTGTGCAGGTGGGTTCAGAAGCACCTGTGTTGGCTCACGGCCTGTTTTGGGAGGCGTTCCCGCGTCTCATTTTTGCGAACCATTGCTGTCTTGTAAGATGCAGTTTACTGATGACGATGAGGGTGACGACAATAACATTGGATGTGTCTGTTGTGTGTCAGGCACTGATTCACGTACATTGTGTCATTTAATCCCTTCTCTAAGTATGAGAACACCAAACTGCGGCACAGAGACCTGAGCTGTCTTGCTTTCTCTTCTGCTGCTCGAGGTGGTGATGTCAGGGTTTGAACTAAGCAAGTACGGCTGTGGAATCTATTTGTTAAACTCCTTGGTTATACGGCCTCCTAGGTTAATGGTAGCGAGGATTTCTCCTGGGTCCTCATGTCTAATATCAATGTCAGCTCCGTAACACAGTCATACGGACTCCATGTTAAAATCAGGGCAAGGGATCATTCTAAGCCAACGGGAGCGCTGTGTTTGGTAATGACGATCATAAAGAATGACAGAGGGTTGTAACATTTCTTAAACATGGAGAATGCTGGCAAGGACTTAGAACGAGGTGGCTTTGACTCGAGGCACCTACCACTCGGGGGGCTGCCCAGCACACCGCTCCCAGCTGTGGTTAAAACTGACACCAACGGGCCACTTGGCAGTAGATTGTCTCTCCATTCCCCTCTGCATACATTGCAGTGATTCTGTGGAACGTGACCTCTCGGCAAAGTTATTTTAATCAGCAGAGCATTTCAGAATGTTGTAATGTCTCTGAATCTCAAGATAGAGTAGGATGTGATTGTGCTTTTGCAGAATTTGTGAAGGCGTTAAGCATTGTACAGAACACAGAAATGCCCTTGCAACCTAAAACACGATTGTAAAATCATAGAATCCGAGCAGCCTTCCCTCCACCCAACGGAAGGTGCTGGTGGCGCACCATGTGCCAGGAGTCTGACGGACACCCTGACCCCTGTCTGCCACAGAGGGCCAGTGACTTAAGCCCAGCTTCCTTCTGCCCGTTCCCGAGAGATGGGCCCCTTGCACATAGCTTATGCTTTCATACTTCTAGCAGCAAAGAATGTGCCTTGGAACAGACCGTTCTATTTACTAATGGCTTTATCTGCTGCAAATTTCGTCTCTCCTTCCTGGCGTGGAAACTGAGGCTCGGAGAATTTCAGTGGCTCATCTAGAGAGTCACATCGGGGTCCCCGCAGGGCCAGCCTGGAACTCAACCTTCCTGACGCTTAACCAAGTGCTTGCTTTCTTGCTCTGAAACTACAGAGGATAATTTTTTCCCCTGTTTTATTTGACTGCCATTCAGATATTTGAAATGCCTCCCCATTATTCCCCTTTCCAACCCAAACATCCCCTCATGTGATTAGGTTTCCAGAGCCTTTCCTATTAACCCTGACCTGGCATGCCTCACGTGGTCAGTACCCAGAAAGGCATCCAATACTCCAGATGTGGGCGAGTGTGCAGACTACGCCGAACTGATTACCTGCCCTCTTCTGCACACAAGTGTTTGTTAATCCCACCTCTGTCTGCATCATTTCTTTCTGTGGGGAACAGAGGGTTTATATTGAGCACGCACACACACGCATACACACACACACACACTGTCTCTCCCCCCCGCCCCCCGCTCAAATGCTGTGCCTTCTCCAGGGCAGCCCCTACCTCATTTAACTTCAGCCCAGACCTCACTTGGTCACTCTCACTTCTGATCCCATTAAGTTTGGCTCATATTCCCTTAGTTCCTAACTCCAATAAGACTATACCTAAAATGTGCAGGATCAAGTTAAACGAGATATATTCCACAGTTAGGCATTTGTTTCAGTGAGCAATACATTTATAGTAGGCTAAGTATATAGTTCTGTTCCATCATTTCTCCAGAGATTAGGTTTGAAGGAATTATTGCCAAATGGGTTTTAAAAGAGTCTATTATTTTTAGATGGATTTGAAAAAGAGGCAAAAATTTTAAGTATGTGGTTAAAAAAAAAAGAGAGAAGCAAGAAGAAACAGTCACTGGTTAATAAATAGCAAAACAAAACAAATATGTATGTTATAAATAATATATACATTGCAAAATATGCACACGTATTCAGATATACACTTGTGTCTCTATACATCTAAAATACATACACATTTTTGTACATAAATACATGTATACACACATCTCTAGAGAGAGAGAGAGAGTGAGAGAGAGAAAGAAGCATCATGGGAAAGTCATTTCAAATACACACAGACTGGCATTGGGGACTTTGGGGGAGGCCGTGGGTTTGCTGATCTGCAGGAATTTAAAGCCCCAAATAGGTTTAGAACCAAGACCTGGAAACAATGGCTTATTCCTGGCAAGTAAAGCTTAATTTATCACAGAGGGGTCTTAGACTTGAATAAGTTATTTAAAATTTTTTGTTTCACTTATTGAGTTGAGAGAGAGAGAAAGAAAGGAAGAAAGGGAGGGGGGAAGAGAGAGAAACATCAACTTGTCGTTCTACTTCTTTGTGCCCCTGCGGTTTGATTCTTGTATGTGTCCTGACTCGGGATCGAACCTGCCACCTTGGAGTACCTGGATGACACCCTAACTGGTAACCTGGTAACCTGGGCTACCTGGCCCGGGTGACTTGAATAAATTATTAAGGAAAATGATTAATAAGCACATGTCGATGCACAGTGGAAATTCCTGGAACAACTCTGTGGTGCTGCCGCGCAGGGTTAAAAATAAACAGATTGGTATGGTAATGGCACACTTCAGTAATGATGTTACCGAATGTGTACCTACGTGTTGATTTATTTCGAACCGTGGTTTTATTTTCATGTTTATTTTAAGTAGAAGTGGGAAACTAGAAATGTGCTGCTAATATTAATTGTCCTGCATTTGGGTAGAAAGTGCAGAACTTCGTTAAGTGGCTTATAACTGCACTTCAGCCCCCACGTGCAGAGCCATTTCACACAGCGATAGGTAAGTGCCGCTCACTTTGCCAGGGTCATCCTGTGAACAAGCGTGGGACGTGTCCAGACACTAGGAGCTCGATTTACCACCCCCGGCAGTTTTCTCTTAAGTATCAGTCTCTCACCTGTCTGCTCTCGAAGACAGCCCTGTCGGAGCTCGAGGCGGTGTGGGGCCCTGGACCTGCATTTTGTAAGCTTGGCTCCAGTTCAGCCTCCATGGCTTACGAGTCAAAGGAGTTTGACAGGTCACTTCAAAATTACTGAGACTCAGCCTTCCTATTTATGAAACAAACAAACAAACAAACAAACGAACGAAAACCTACCTCGCATGGTTGCTGTAAGACTAAAAGAAATAATACCTAGTAACCCTTATAAACCCGGAGCCCATATTGTCCAGTTTCAGGTCAGCTGCACGGTGAGTTGAAGAAACACAATTCAGCAGCAAAAAGTAGTTGAAAACCAATCCCTCAAATGCTTTAAGATTTCAAAAACTATGAAGGGGATCCCAGTACCTCAAACATTATACCACTTATTTATATTCTCTTTCTTCTTTTATCCACTTTTCTAATATTCCCAGCTTCCCCTGCGTACCTTGCTCAAACTATTCCTTATAATTTCTTTCTACAGCCACGCAGCCACCTTTCTCTCCCTGTTCCTTCTCCAATCCCACCCCTTTTTATACTTTTGTTATGTAGGTGGGTTCTATCATTTTTCCAGTGAAAAAGAATTCTGCTGCTTTAGGGGCATGTGCGTGCGTGCGTGTGTGTTTGTGTGTGTGTTCTGCATGTTTGGGGTGGGTATTTAGATTGTCAGTTATGGGATTCTCTAGTTAGATGGAGAAAAAATGTAATTATTCGTACATGACACATTTTCAAATGTCGTACGATATGTTTTGGCAGGGGAGCCCAGCCTGTGCTATGTATTTGAGGGAGATGGGATATGTGAGCCTTTTGAGAAGGAAACCAGCCTTGCAGACTGCGGCCTCTATACTCCCAATGGATACCTGGATCAGTGGGCTGCCCAGGCGTACTCTGCTCATGAAGACAAGAACAAGTGTCCTGTTTCCTTGGTAACAGGAGAACCGCATTCCATGGTAAGTTAAACCAGGAACCTTGTTCCGTGGTGATGTAAGCCAGAAGAGTCAAGTCCTGACTTTCATGTCAAATTTAGTCCATACTGAACCCAGAATAAGATAATGGTTAAGTGAAAAGCTTCTAGACTAGCAATTAAATCTCACCCCCCGCCCATACTCACATGTCCTCTCCAGTTTGCACCCACATACCCTCTGGCTATGCAGTGGTTGGCCTCGAGGTAACCAAATCAAGGTAACCATCTCCAAATTAACCTTAGAAGTACATATATCAGAAGTAACACTTTGTGTCTGAGAGAATTTATTTTAAAAGAACAAAAAGGTACAGCAAGCAGAATGCCTGGCTTCCACCACTGGGTCCCCCTGCACTGCTGTTGTTTTCACTGAGTGGCGGTCAAATGGTCACATAGCCTCTCTGGGCCTGACCTTCTCATCCGTAAGGTGGGTATAGTAACCCTTTTGCAGTCAACTCAATGGGTTACTACAAAGATCCAATAAAATTTAAAACAGGCGTTAAAGATCAGAATATAATTTGATTTAAAGAACTCTTACTGTTGAAGAAATGGTAGAGTTAGTACTAAAAACAAACCCTCGGGTATACAATTTTTCTCAAATATCAACCTACATAACGAGGAGATCCTCTGAGGGCTCTAAAGACTGGCTTCTATGAATTCAGGTTGAATACCGAAAAGCAGATGAAGAGCTTAGCTGTTGGGTGCTCTTCCAGGTGCATCCATGGCCCGATAAACTTCCATTCCTCAAAACAATAGACAATACAGCCCTTTCAGGAGAAGGGCGGTTTAGCTCTCTAGGTGTTTCAGGCTGGGGGAAATTGCTGGCTTTTAGACTGGAGGAGACACCCTCAGGAGACTGAGGGACCAGCCAAGGTTGGCGCTCCAGTTCCAGAAACTCATCTTGGACAAGGTGTCTTATGGGGTCCAGCTCTTTGCGTCCTTGGTCGGCACCTTTCTTCCCCCTGCTGTAAGGTGACTGCTCTTCTTCGAGGCATGCAGCAGGCATTTCTAGCAGGAAGAAGGGAAATAGGTGCATGGTAGCTGTGTCTTCCTTTACTGGGAAAACGGCAGCTTTTCTGGAAGTTCAACACTGTAGACTTCCACCAGCATCTTATTGGCCAGACCCAGGTCACTTAATGCCCCTTAGTTGTAAGGGACCCTGAGCAGATGAGCATTTATACCGAAGTACACTGTCCCCTTGAAGAAAATAGGAGCTTGTTAATATGAAAGAAACGGGGAATGGACATGGGTAGGCAGCCAGCCGTGTCAGCCACACCCCTCAGCCCAGTCTGGCATTTGCCTCAAGAGTCCTGGTGCCCAGTGGCAGGCAGCCAGGAAAGTTGGGAGATCCCAAGTTAGTGACAGCTTTCCAAAGTGGATTTTAGTCTTGCCTACCTGTCTTCCCTACGTGAAGTGGAAGATGTTTCCTAGAGTGTCTCATCTCTGGCTCCCTCACCCATCTGCGTGCTCAGGGGTCCCCTCAGTAGCTTCTCTCCAGGGACCAATCGGTCCTGCAAGGTAAGGATCTGACCATCGTCCTGGACAGACTTCCATAGCTAATTCCAGAAGCAGTTACCTGAAATGTGCCGGGAGCTGTCCTTTGGGCAAGATTGCCTGGTCGACAGTGGACCAGGAGTTGTCATGTGTGGTTTCCTACCCAGGCAAGTTCTATCTGGAGGCTGACAGAGAGCACTGAGACCTTCCTCTACGTCGAGGACAGCTTCCCAGCACCAATGTGGTCACTAGGCACTCGGAAAGGGAGGAAAACTGTGGTTCTGAGCTGGCAAGTTGCCTCATCTTATCTCTCACCCTCCACATTTCATTTCTGGTTGAAACTGCATTTCAGGTTTGCACATCATACCATCCGGGTTTACCAGAACACCGTTCCCCTGCTGGCTGGTTTCCCTGTGTGCCCAGAGGAAGCAGACCTCGGGACGAAGGCACTGAGCAGCCAGCAGGTGGCCTGGAGAGAGAGGACGGGGTCTGGCTCAAAGTAAGTGGCCCACGTTTCCTTGTGAAGACTGCAGGTAGATTGTGCACGGGTCTCTGTACATGCATAGTTACGTGTGTGTGTGTCTGCACATGACTCATCAGAATGGCTTGTCAGGAAACTTCCTTTTCTCATCTCAAAGTGCTTACATTTTTAATTTATTTTCACTCTTTTTGAAATTTGTGCTTGTTTATCAGTGACCAGTTTATCCAAGTGTAACATACACAGAGGAAAGTGCCAAGGTCAGAAATGCACAGGTGAATGAATTTTTACAAAGTGTGCCCTCTCACCACGACACAGATCAAGAAATAGAACATTAGCATCACCCCCAAAAGGCTCTCTCGTACTCCTTGGTCGTTATACAACGGAGGTAGTTACTATTTTTAGCTCTAGCACGGTAGATGAGTTTTGTCTGCTCTGGAACTTTTTGTGAGAACCTTCACAGTGTGTACTCTCCTTTCCCTGTCCTGTCGCATTCCATTGCGCGGATGTACCACCATCTATTGTTCCGTATTGATGGCCGTGTGGATTACATTTCGTTTTTCTCTACAATGATATTATAAATAGTTCTGCTAAACCTTTCTGTGCACATCTTTCGGTGAATGTATACAGATAGTTGGGTATATTTGGAACTGCTAGATCCTAGGCAGGCAGAAGGCCAGCTTTAGTAGATAATCCCAAATAATTTTTCGCAGCAGTGGTACTCCCGCAAGAGGCTTACGAGTTTTGCAGTTGCTTCACATTTTCACCGAGGGTGGTGCCTGACATCTCAGTTTTAGCCATCCTGTTGGATATGTAAAGGGTGTCCCCCTGTGGTTTTAGCTTTTTCTCTTTGTTTTGATTCCTTATTCTGTTCTCCTGGTCTGTATATTCTCGCATCAGTATTATGCTCTTACTTCCTGTATGTTTTTGATGAGTCTTAAAATCTGATTATGGAAATTCTAAAACATCATTTCTTTTTTTCCAGAATGTATTGGCTCTCCTTGGTCCTTTGAATTTCCATATAAATGTTATACTCAGCTTCAATTTCCACACATGGAAAAAAAATCTCATGCAATTTTGATTGGGATTTCATTGAATCTATAAAAATCAATTTGGGGAAAGATCTCTCTTTACCATATTAGTCTTCAGATATGTTCATTCAGTTACTTAGATCTTTACTTTCTCTTAACTTTATAGTTTTCTGACATAAGCGAGTTGAATTCTGCCAAACACTTTTCTGCATCTGAGACATTTGTATTATTCTCCCCTTTGTCCTGTCAATGCCTTGACTTACTTTGATAAACTTTTAAATATGAACAAACCTTACATAGGTAGGGGAAAAATAACAACTTGAAGACGATGTATTATCTTTGTTAATAGTTTTGGAATGTTTCTTTGAGTATTTTAAGTGATTATTCAACTATGTTCATTAGAGCTTGGCTCCCAATTTTCTTATATTTTACTGTCTTGTCAGGTTTTATGATGAAGGTTAGATTTGACTTCCTAAAATAAGTTTCTATTTTCTCCAGTTGTTTGGAATATTTTGTGCAAGGTTGGTATTAATTTTGGAGGTATTCGTCAGTGATACTATTTGAACCGTGAGTTCCTTTGAGGAAAAAATTTAAATTATATGTTAAAATTTTAAAACAAATATAGAAGATTGGGCTTTCTGTTTTTTCCTAGATCAGTTTTGGTAAGTTGATTTTTTTCAAGTTATTTGCCCATTTTTTCCTAAAATTTTGAATTTATTGGCATTAAGCTTGTTTTAGAATAGTCTCTTATTTTCTCTGTAATGCTTCCACAATCTTTAGAACTTTTTTTCACTCATGCTATTGTTAATTTTTGGCTTTTCTCTTTTGTTTTTTCTGCTTGGTCTTGCTAAAGCCTTATCAATTGTATTAATCTTTTATTAATTTTTTATAGAACCACCTAACTAAATATATATACATAAGCATATATGTATATATCTGTATATATAAGAGGAATATATGTATAAACATAAAAGGTAGGAAATGATGTTAATTCTTCCTATCCATGAACATGGTATATGCTTTCACTTATTTGGATCTTCTTCAGTTTCTTTCTTCAGTGTTTTACAATTTTCTAAGTATAGGTCTTTTATATCCTTGGTTAAATTTATTCCAGGATACTTTTTTAATGCCATTGTAAAGGGGACTGTTTTCTTAGTTTCCCTTTTCTGATAGTTCATTGTTGGTGTATAAAACTGCAACTGATTTCTGGATATTTATTTTGTATCCTGCTACTTTACTGAATTCTAGTAAAGTTCTAGTAGCTTTTTGGCGGAATCTTTAGGGTTCTCTTCTTATATATACACTGTCATGTCTGCAAATGACAACAGTTTCACTTCTCCCCTTCCAAATTAGAAGCCTTTTACATCTTCTTTTTGTCCGATTGCTGTGTCCGGTACTATGTTGAATAAGAGTAGTGAAAGCAGACATCCCTGTCTTATGCCTGATCTTAAGGGAAACACTTTTAGTTTTTGCTCATTGAGTATGATGTTGGCTGTGTAGATCTATAACTTTTACTATGTAAACATACCTGGTAGAGCATGTCCGCCACACTTTTTTCACATTAAAAAAAAATTGCATTAGCTAGTCATTATTGCAGAACATATATTTTTTCATAAAAATTTTAGAATAAGCCTTAGATCATTTTTTTCTGACTTTTGGAAAATACACTGGTATATGTGAACTGAAATAATCAGACACTTGATTTTCATCAGTTGACATAATCATTTGATTTTTCTCCTTTGATCCATCATTATGTTGAAGCACATTGATAGATTTGTTTTCTTTTTTAGATATCAAATCATTTTTGCCTTTGTGAAGTGAACTTATTTGTTTATGGTATATTTAAATATGTTCTTGGATTTTATTGGTTAGTCATTTATTTTGGATTTTTGCATTTGTATCCATATGTGGAATTAGTTTATTTCTTCTTTTTTTTGAATATTCAAATTATACAAGCCCTATAAAATTGGGCAGTTTTCCCTTTTTAAAATAATTTCCAAAACCACTCATACAAAATAGGAGTTTTCTTTTTCTTCAGAATTTGGCAGAACCCACTCGTAAAACCAGCTGGGTCTCAGGCTTCTTTGAGAAAAAAATTTAAGGTTGTCATATAAATGTCTTTAATTTTTATTGAAATATTTAATTTTTCATTTCCAATTTTGGACTGTCGGGTATTTCTACAAGTATATTAACTTTTTGCACATATTCAGATTTAGTGCCAATAGTTCATAATGTGTCTTCATTATGCCTCATCTCTGTTTTATCTATAGTTATCAATCCCTTTATGTTGCATGTTTTCGAACTTCCCTTTTCTTTGCCTTGATCACTCGTGCCTGCGGTTTCTTCAAAAAACAACTTTTTGGTTATTTTTTTCATTCTGGCTCTCTAACTCACTGGTTTCTGTCCTTATCTTTATTGCTTCTTCTCCTTCTGTGTTTCTGGATTTACACCGATGTTCTTTGTTAGCTTTGCGTATCGAGTCCTGGAACGATTCATTCTCATCGTTCCATGATTTTCCCCTGTGGGCCCTACTTCAGTTGTAGCCCATACAGTACTTTCTTTGTCCACCTGCCCTAAGTATTTTGCTATGGCTCATGATTTCTTTTTAAAATCGTGGATTTTAATAGCATTTTGTTCATTTCTAGCACTGATTTTTCAGAGCATATCAACTTTATAATAATAATGAAATATTATTATTTCAGAGCATAATAACTTTGTTATTGTGCCAGCTGTTTGTCATTATTAGAGATTTTAATTTATCCTCTTCCTTTTATCCCTACATTTTACTAGGAAGCACTTAAATAGTGAACCTTTACTCATTCAGAAATTAAGCACCAGTTCATGTTAGAAATGTGTACTCTTTGTTAGTTGGTCAAAAAGTGTCAGCCGCTCTTAACATTTTCTCTTTCTAGTTTAAAGCTTTCTACAAACTGTTTCCTGCATTCCTTTATTTTTTTATTTTTTTAATTACTGTTCTCTGGTCTTCTTTCTGCAATCTGTTAATTTTTGTTTTTCTTATTGGGCATTCTTAAATCTTTCCAGCTTTGGATTGCAGAATAAAGTGTTAAGTCAGCCCTACTCTATATTCAAGGCACATTCATGCTAAAAATTATTTGTTGTTACTCCGATTTCAACAAATTCATTCAAATTTAAGTGGACATCTTTTTGTTTCTGCTAAACCAGGTAACCCTTCCGGTTCTTTCTGATTTAATCAGTCAGCTGTCAGTCCCCTATTCTGAGATGATTTCAGTCATCCAGAAAACCACCCAGACTGGCAAAAAAAGAAAGAGTTCAGAGGTGGAAGGCACCAAGTCCAGTCATTACTTTGAATTTTTTGACTTTGTTCATAGGATAGCTGTCAAGACCCTTTGTTAGAGCTTATTTACTGTTGCGTAAAATTCTAACAATACTAGTCATCTGAATTTTCAGTCTGCTATAGAAAAGGAGCAACAGATTAGTAGGGAATTTAGAAACTGGGAGGAAATATGCACTCAGAGGAACGGTGTTTTAAGCCTTGTTTTTATCGCTAACCAGTCGAGTGACCTTACAGAAATCATAGGACCTTGGGCACCATTTTCCTCAGATTTAAAATGAAGTGTTTAGATTAGACAACTCCTTCCAGGTGTGCATTTTATTGTAAGCTTGATAGTACATTTTAAAAAGTGAGATGAACAAATACTATTACTAAGAGGAGCAGTCTCAGGCTATCAGATGCTAAGGACATAGATAATTACCTCAACTGATGCCTTCAGAGCCTTGCCACTCAACATCTGATTGGCACCCAGGGGCATCTGCGTCTCCTGAGAGGTAGGTAGAAATGCAGAAGGTCAGCGAACTAGAGCATTGTCTGTGGAAGCAGGACTTCTGATATATGTTGGAATTATTTCTGTACACACGATTGCAATTTCTGAAAAGTTCTTGCCTTTCAAAAGAAAATCTTCTGGGTGGGAGATTAACCTCTGTGGGTTTCTGCATTTCCCAGGGATCCTGAGAAAGCAAAGATGACTATGTAGGTGTGATTTTCCTTTCTTTCCTTTTTTTTTTTTTAAGATTTTATTTATTTTTTATTTTTAGACAGAAGGGAAGGGAGAAAGAGAGGGAAAGAAACATCAATGTGTGGTTGCCTCTCATGCGCCCCCTACTGGGGACCTAGCCTGCAACCCAGGCATGTGCCCTGACTGGGGAATCAAACTGGTGACCCTTTGCATAGGTGCGGTTTTCATTTCTATCCACCAGCCTGGTTCATTGGAAGAGGAGGAGCACCCTCCAGGGCCTAAACAGTTTATCCCTGGAGGGTAAAGCTCGACTCCTCACTCCCCTATCTGATTACCACTCATCTGACTTTTTATTGATTCTACATGGAAGCTGTTGCAGGCCTAGACATGACATCTGAGCAGACTCTAAGTCTCATGAATAATTGAGACAGGGTTTGTTCTTTTTTTCCATCCAGGCTCTGCAGTGCACGCCTCATCCCCTCGCTTATGCATTCTGGTTCCCAGGGCACCTTCCCCATCTGTGTGCCATGATACCTTCTCTCAGTCTCAGACTTTGTCATAAGTGATTCAGACTCAGAGATGAAGAGTTGCATGCAAATTTGATCAAGAACTTTCCTTGGGATGGGCAGCTGTGGGGGAGCGAAGGAAGCAGGAGTGGGCAGAGGGAGGAGTAGCCACACGAGCCTGTCCGTGTCCCATTCCACCGGGAGCTGGGACGGCCCTTCTGAGCTGTCCCACCTGTATAACACTCATTCCTGTCAGAAGGCCACCGGGCACGGGCTTCTCCCCTCCCCTGCCATTCTAGGAAAGTGGCATGACCTCACAATGGCTTTCTTCCTCTGAGGGCAGTTTCCAAAAACAAGACTGCAGCGAGTGGAGCCACGACAGAGGGGAGCTGGGTGGCAGACCCCAGTACTCACTAAAGATTTTATTCATCTCTTTCCGACCCCCCGCTGAGCCCCACAGGCTCTTCTGACAGAGGCTCTGTGCACTTGGCCCTGCTGTCCAAAATCACAGACGAGGAAGTGTTTCTGGAAGGAGCTGAGCCAGGGAGTCGATTCTGACCTGCCCACTGACCTGCCCAAGCCCACATTTCCAAATGTCTCCTCTTGGACAGTAAGGGTCATCATGGTGGTTCCCTCTTCATTTCACAGAATGACCTCACTCTTCTGAAAAAAGAACCACCGAGGCTCATAGTGCTCAGTCTCACGTGTCCTGTGAAGGAACAACACAAGACCTCACCTTGGTTCTGACCAATGACAAGAGAGACAGGGGCTTGGACCTACGAAGGAAGCCAAACCAGTTTCAAAACTCACTCCCATTTTGACTCATGTCCTCTAGCGTGGGGACCACCAAGACGGTTCAGTGGCAAGAGGCCAGCTGCCTCACACCTTTCCTTCATCTGTAGGCTTGGACTTCAGGTAGAACCCCCTGAGACTTGGAGAGTTAATCTCTCCCTTGTCAAATTTCTGAAATCTACACACACGGTAGCCTTAGAGGGAGGCCCATATAAAATTTCCAGTATGCAATCATTTTTTACCTGCAAAAAAGGCAAATGGTTCCACCAATAGTGCAAGAATTCTTTCTCTAATTTATTCTAAGCACCCCCCGCCCCCCAGTTGGACTGCCGATGGCTTTTAAAGGTTTCTCTTAGCTCCATGAAGTTGTACGAAGCTTTTATGACTGCTTGTGTGGCTTCATTTTTTGAGGGGAGAGAGCACAAATGCCAACACATGTTCTAGGGAATCTGTGATTTCCTGCTCACGCCAAATTAAGAACCGCTGGACAGTCAAAAGAATAGAGAACAAAGTTGGAAAACCTAAACTTCCACCTCTCTAGCGTTTAGCTAGAGGAAGCCACTTAAGCTGTCAGACTCTTGCTTCTTCCACTTCAATAATATAAGCTTTGTATCCTGGGGATATTACAGAACCAAAATCTCTGATGGGAGTAGAAACCCAGTGAGCTCGACGGAGGCTCCGGCACAGCCCAGGGTCATGCTTGGCTGACTGTCGTGTCTGACACAGGCAGATGGAGTGTCTGCCCACCCCCTCCGGCTCAGGGGCCTCCCCTTTCTCTGTGGGATCAGGAAGTGCCGTAGATGAGTGAAGACAGAAGGGCATGGGACAGATAATGACCCAGTAACTAACCAAAAGCATTTTGGAACCTCAGGGAAGATTCTTCTCAAGTTTGTGGTATCGTCCCAGGGTCTGCTATCCAGTGACCACCACAGAGGGTGACCTGGGAGTTGAAGGGCTTGGCTTGGGCGTGCATTAAATGTGTCCGTACCCAGCAGACACACTGAAGAGGCATTTCTTAAGCTCAAACCGTTCTGCACTAAGGCACATTCTCTCAGCCTCACCCCCAGCAGCCCCATCTGGCAGTTAACATGCAGGCTTTGGATGAAAAAGCAACTGTGTGTGAGATTGGTTTTCTGCTTTTGTCTGTCACTCTCTGTCTGTCTATCTATTTATCTGTCCATCCAATCTGTGTTTTCTCTGTTTCAAAGTATTTTGTGATGGATTCATTGATACGTTCCAAACCAAGAGCCTCAAATATTGCCAGTTTCTGTGGAAGTAGAACCTAGAGTCCCAACTCGCATTTCTATAAGTACCCATTTAAAATAGCATATATAGTGTATAGGAAATATTTTAGTCTATGCAGTTTAGAAAATCGCAATTCTCTAATACCAAAATATACGTATGTTTCCTTACAATTTTTTATTTTTTACTCTTGTCTTCCTGAAGTGTAACCAGAATGAAAAATATTTGTGGGGAAATAAGATTATTGAACACCGAGTCCTCACTAGACGATAGGCAGCATCCTGTGTGTTTTCAGGTGATTTCAGCTAATCCTCCTGGTAGCTTCATGAGATTGGGAGTGTGTGCATTTCTCAGGTGTTGGGGAGAGGAACCCTAGGCCCAGGGAGGAGACAGGGTGGATGATTCAGACTCACCCAGTGAGTCAAGAAACCCTTAGAGCAAGGAGACACATTTCTGGGAGGTGTAAAATGAGTTGGAAGTGTTGGACACGGGCCCTCAAGAGAGGGAGGCCCATACCACTGCTAATAAATTTCACATGGGTGGGGTCTATGGTGGGGGGACAGAGAGTGGGGAGGCTAAACCCCCCTGTTCCTCATGGCCCCCGCCCCGCCCCACTCTTCAAACCTGAGGCCTACGGGGTAAAATCACCAGGTACTTGTTTGGAGTCTCTCTGTTCCTGGCTCAGGAAATGGCCCAGAACTCTCTTCCAGCTCCCGGGTCTCTCTTGTGGTGTGTGGAAGCAGGGGCTTGTGGGAGTCCCCAGGGCACTTTGATGGCCTTTGCTGCCGGAGCTGAGGGCTTCACGCAAGGCTGTTGGTTACCTTATGGGTGTTTCATGTCCAGCCTTCAGCCAGCCAGGGACAAAGGACCTCGTATTGCAAGCCATAACCTATGGGTCTGGATATTTCTTCAGTTATAAAGGAATATTTATTACTTCAAAGAGGGGAAATGAAAAAGGGGGGAAAAGACACAGTAAAAAGAGAGTGTGGCTGGTCTTTCCCTCAAAGAGGAGAGGAAGAAGGGAGACTTGTGCTCCGTCGACCACTGTAAATCATAAAACCCCCCTAATTCAGCCAGCAGTGCAAACGAGCACTGTAAACGCATGACCCAGACTCAGGAAAATGCCGTCTGCGGACAGGGAAGAATTCCCGTTAAAATGGAAAACAGGTTTTACTCTCCTGCCCCTGTTTTTAGGGGAGGTCGCTACCGTTTGATGTGGGACCTTGCTTTTGCCATAAGGACACTTTTCTTGGGGCTCCACCACCCTCAGGACCTGATGAAAAGCTGGAGAAATGTACATGGGTTCAAATAACATGACTCCCATGAGACACCAGGGAAGGTGGGGATTTCTTCTCAATGGAAATTAGGAGTAATGTTGGATATACAAAACAATTTACAGATGATGTATTGTAGAATTGTACCCCTGAAATCTCCATAATCTAACCATTGTCACCCCAATCAATTCAATTAAAAAGGGAAAAAAAGAGAGTCAAATACACTTACGGTTCCCTAGTATGCCCCTCCCGTTTTTTGCTGTATATGGTGGTTACCAGCATTAAGGGGGCCAATTATATGGTGACAGAGGGTGATTGGGCTTTGGGTGGTAGGCAGCAACGCCATGTATAGATCATGTATCCTAGAAATGTACACCTGAAACCTATGTGACCCTATGAACCAATGTCACCCCAATAAATTTAATTTAAAAGGACACTTAATTGCCACTTTATAGACTAAAAAATATTCTGTAATCGGTAAACAAAAATCTTGAGTATGCATATAATTCAAAGGGTAAATAAATAGAGTCCTATACAGAAGTAAAAAAATCTCTTATATAAATCTGAGAAAAATAAAAGAGTAATGTTGAGCTATCGGGAAACAAAACTAGAATGACCACTGCAGATGTCTTCAGCGTGGAAAATAAGCTCTCCAGGTCATCCCCCGACCTCCAACAAGGTTTCTCTTACAGTAAAGGATTTCCAGGGACAAGACTTCCGTCCTTTGAAAGACTGTTTTATTGTTAATCGGCCTAACCATCTAGGAATATTCTTTACAAATAACCCAACTTTTCGTGCCTCGGTGTTGGCTTAGTTTCCAGCCATGGACCAGGCATATGTGCTCGGGGTGCCAGGAGGCCCGCTTGAGAACACACCGCTCGGCGGCTCCTAATCTCAGAAACAGCAGACTCGCGATAACCTCGCAGTAAGCTCTCCCCCACGTCATAGTGCACATGCTACGTGGGAGGCTCTGATGTAAACGTTCGGGGAAGGGAGAGGGGGTGGTGGGGAAGAATAGCTAGCTGTGCCAGTTCAGGGCAGAATACCAGCCTGGCGACCTGCTTGTCCACCTGTCTCACTTTGGAGATCAGAAGGTGTTGGCTGGTGAGGTGGTATGTTGTCACCGGCAGTGGTCTCTTTAATCCTTTCAAGACACTTAAAGAAAGACTGGGTCAAACAAAAGAGGGAAAAAAAAAAGTAAAAAGTCTCAGGAAAAAATGGGAAGTCCAGTAGCTGAAAGTTATCCTCCTTCGACCTAATTTTGCTTAACTTTTGCTGTGACCGAGGACCACTTTCTGTGCCTACTCCATAAGGAGAAGGGAGCTCTCATTTAATGCGCCTCGATAGCCCAGCGGAGATAATGACTCGCACACGTATGTGCTTGTGCCCAGGTGTGTTTCGATAGACCGGGAGTGGCCACGGCGATTTTTATTTTCTTGACTTCTGATGGCCCGGTGTCTGGCAAGCGTCAGCAGCCAACCGTGACCCTTGACCTGACCGACGTCAGCGGGAACAACCACTCTCTTGGTGAGTCTGACAGGCGTCCCTGCAGGGGTGCCGGAGAACCAACCAGAAGACCAGGAGTCAGCTCCATGGCTGGCTCTGTCACTGTGAGGGCCCTTACTTATGTCGCACAGCTACTGAGAGGATAAAATGAATACTAGATGTGGAGAAGTGGTGCTACCTCAGCAGTTCTCAACCTTTTTCATGTCATGGCACACATAAACTATTTACTAAAATTCTGTGGCACACCAAAAAATATATCTTTTTGCTCATATGACCAAAAATAGGTATGAATTTTGATTCATTCACACCAGACACCCATTGTGAGGTTGGCTGTTGTCTTTTTTTTTTTTTTTGGACAGTTTAAGGGAAAAGAGGTCAGTGCCCTTGACTAAATTGTCCAGTATGGCACGTCTTAAAAGCCCTGGCGGTGCACCAGTTGAAAATCGCCGTGCTACATGGATGGTTTAAAATGTGATTCACGTCCCTGTTTCTCTTCAGGAACCTATGAGCTGTCATGCCAGCATAACCCACTGGTCATCAGCGTGAGCCGCCACCCCGATGTCCTCTTGCGCCGCACTGCCTCCGCAGTGCTGCATCTCTCCTCCCCGTTGGTGGGCATCTCCGCGGTGGCTTTGAGGACGTCCTCCCACCTAAGCCCTTCAGCTCCCAATAACTGTGCCCCAGAGCACGAGGGGCAGAATCACCAGGGACAGAGGTACGAAGTCGCCTTCCTTTTTTCTTTTCTATTTCTTGGGGCCGTGATAAACTGCTGTCATTTCCACACATAGCATTGGGTGTACAGTGGGTACTTAATCACGAACTGAAATACGGGTCTAAGAACTACTAAAAAGACAGAAGAAGTAAGCAAAGAACCATTGGTAGAAGGCACATTTGGGTTTTATATTTTGTTTTTCATTCCTTAACCGAACATAATATTTTATGTAAATATTTAACATCTTTACAAGGTCTTAAAACTTTTTTTTACACATAAAACCGCAACCTTTAAATTAACCTTGTTATATAAACCGCCAAAAATTTGCTGCCAGAAACCCAATGTTCCCTAAGCAATCTGTGTCTTCCCACTTACTCCCACCTGGACAGTGTATATAGCAAGTTTAACAGTTTCTAAAGCGCATCTTATAATCAATTAGAGTTACATATGGAGAACAAAATGCATTAGCTATGTGTGACTTTCTGTGGACATCTGTGGTAGTGATCACCTAGGTAAGGTTTCCCGGGCTCCTGCCACAGCCGGTGGAGGGGCTTCAGGCCGTAGTGTTGCTGGCCCCGAGGTCGGCTCTGAGGAGGGGGACATGCCAAACGCAGGAACCTGTGCCGTGGTTGGGCCGGACTCATTCTGTGGGTGATCTAATCAGCTGCATGGGACACAGGTAACAGGGTTCGGTCCATCAAGGAGTGAGGTGTCAGGCGACTTGGAGTCTAGTCACAAAAGCCAGGCTTCCAGGCTGTGCTCCATCACCAAGAAGAAACTCTGATCCCGCCATACCCACCCTAGGCATACCAGCAGCCCAGGCTTGGTTAGGGAATAGGAAGAGACAGTACTAGGAAGGAAAGTATCTTAGTTATCTTTTGTTGCATAGACAGTTACACCAAAATTTAGTGGCTTATCACCGTTTCTGTGGGCAAGGAACCTGGATGCAGATCAGCTGTGTGCCTCTGGCTTCGCGTCCCGCAGGAGGTTTCCATCCAGCCGTGGGCCAAGGCTGCGGTAACCCCAAGGCTTGAGTGGAGCTGGAGAACTCACTTCCAGGCTCCCTCATGTGGCTGCTGGCAGGCCGCAGAAGATCGGCGTCCAAGCTCACTCACGTAGGTGCTGACAGTGGACATGCTCACGTGGGCGTGGCGCAGTTCCCTGCCGCGTGGACTTCTCCGTAAGCTGCCGGAGGGTTCTTATGACATGGCAGCTAATGATCCAAGAGACAAAGAAAGCCAGAGCATTTGAGGACATGAGAGATGTCCCAAAAGGGAAGCCACAGTCTTTTTATAACATAATGTTGGAAATGACAGCCCATCACTCTGGTACAGTCTATTCCTTAGAAATGTGTCAATAAGTTCAGCCCATACTCAGGGGAGGGGTTCGCATCAGGGCCTGGGTCATGAGGGCCCATCTTAGAGGCGACCTGCCCATGCAGCAAGAGCAGGTCACATTCACTCAGTGCTACCTCTCTGCCAGGCGCCGTCGGAAGGGCTAGGAAGGGAGGAACAGTAAGGGGTGGTGCCACGGGACACGCACTGCAACATTAGCTACTTCATCGGCAACTCTTGAGTCTTCTTAGTGAGCAAACATCTTCAGATACTAACACCAGAATGTAGACTATTAAAATAACATTGTTTACTAGGATTATTGCCTCTCTCTCATGTGTTTTCAAATTATTTTCTGCGCTGGCTCCGCCTCTGGCCTCAGGCCACACAGAATGTCTTTCAGGTCCCTGGAACATGTGTTCTTGATGAGCTTCATGTCTTTGCACAGGGTGTTCCTACTTTCCTGAACGCCTTCCAGTCCCCTTCGCTTCAGTTCATACTTCACCGTCAGGATTCACCTTCTTCTGCGGACTTTTGGCAAACTCCCTCCGTGTTTCCATAGGGTCTTGTACCCCACCCACACTCTGTAAAAGCAGCTCTCACACCGGGCGGTAACTCTTTATTTACTTGCTGTTCGTCCCCACTAAACTCTGAGCTTCCAGAAGCAGGAATTCTGCTCAGTATCTTTCAGTACCTAGCAGAAGATCTGGCACACCGTAGGGGATCAGAAATTGTGTGTTGATTGACAGTTACAGACTTTAGCTTTCGATGCTCCGCAGAACGGAACTGAACAAGCAGACTAGAAAAGTAGAAGTCACAGCTCTGCAGACCTGAGGGATAAGAATTCTCACCATCGCAGCTGTGACGTTTTGACAAAGAAGTTGATTAGCTGTGGTCGCTGCTGCTAGCTCTGCACCTATTTTCACTTGGCACTGGGGCGGGAGGGCGGGGGGCAAGCTTCACATGCATGCATGCAAACCAGTAGAAATAAGATACGACTCTCCAGTTGACACAGACTGTATCTGGAATGCAGACACAATTCCAAACCACATGTGACTGACAGGAACCGTGCAAATTGGCTTTTCCTTCTCTGCCAGCAAATCAGTGCGATATAGTAAGTTTTGATACGCAGGTAACCTAACAGATCCCCTAGGGTTGCATAGTGACCAGATTTTAAATCCGAATCCCTCCACACTCTCAAAGAATAGAAAAGGCCGTTTTGCATCTTTGTATCAATCCCAGTTGTAGATGTAGATAGACCATAATATGAAACCCTCAAAGTCTGGGCACAGTGAGAGGGATTCCTGGCTACCTCCTTCTTACCCCTTATGACCTGAATTCCATTCATACTGCAATGGGCAAGGGAGAGTTGACAGATGCCTGGCAGTAGAAGATGTGTTATCCATTTTGCATTTAACCAGTAATGGCCAATGGTCTGTCTGTCCTACAACACTGCCTCTTTAAACCAGCCGGACTGGCCCACAGAGCCTCGGCTGAGAGCCAGGAAACCTAAGTGTGGCTCTCCAGTGACGTTCACGATCCTTGGCTTGCACCCATTGGCTTTGATCTCCCTCTTCATCTTGTTTCCCATTCTGCTATGGTGGCTACCCCCGTTTATAACCCTTTGGGCTTAGTGTCCTCATCATGAACCCCTTAGTCTTGAAAACCAAGCGTGGTGTTCCAAGCGGCAGGTTTTGGCCACCAGGGCTCAGTATGAGCTCAATGCAGTCTTACTTCCTAGCTGTTCCCAGCTCTGGCCACTTCAGGGGAAGGCCCTGCACACTGTGCCACTGCATCCCATGAGCTAAGAGTATCAGGTAGATGCCCCAACCTGCCCAAGGCTGTGTGGATGACTTTGGAAAGTGGGAATCATTTTTTTGATTAATGCCGTAGGGTTTGGAGCGTAGTGTGTTCAAGATATAGCCCAGGAACTAATAGGTTAATTTGCCTGTGAGTGGATTTGCTTGCGGATCATCAGAACCCTCACTCTCTACTTTGGAAATTCACAAGGTCAAGCCTAGAAGAATTCACTAATAGGAAAGAGTCGCTGATGGATATGTGGTTTCTCCTACAACTGAATTTTGTTCCTTCAGTCACACGGACCCAATGGAAATATTGATTGTAACTCCTCTTACCCAACCTGATGGTATGTCCATCAGATCCTGAGCGTTGAATTTCCGAAGAACATCGTCTCCTTTCTCAGGGAGTGGGCTTGTAACAGTGGTTGCAACTGGCGAGGACTCATCTCTTCATCATTTACACTTTTCCTCCTATTGATTTTTCTTGCTACCTGCTCTAGAAAAGGTAGAGCAACACCACTTTCCCAACAGTCGTACTGCTTTGACTCTTCCTTTGTATTGCAAACAATTCTGGCTTTTTAAATTCTGATGTTAAATAATTAGGTGTATAACTGCTTGTGGCTGTTTTATCTTTATTAGAATTATACCTCTTGCCAGTCCTTTTGCCCCTTTAAATGCTTTTGTCTTTGTATTCTACTTTGTTCAGGATTAAAATTTCTACCTCTTCTTCCCTTTTGTTTGTTTGACAAATATTTGCCCTTTTTAAAATTTTTAACCTTTCTCTATCTTGACTGCCGGTGACCCCAGGACACATGGCGTCATTGCACTGTTTACAAAGATAGTAGGATTTCTCAGTATAAAACTGCTCCACACTTTTATTCCAAAAATTTATCTCATGGCCTAAAGCCTCTGGTATAAAGGGTACCCTGTAGCATTTTAACCTTCGGGACACTTACCTCTTGGGACCCAGTGGCATTTGCTGATTCTCCCCGCTCCCTACCCGCACTCCACCCACCAAACGCACTGTCTCCCCGACCCGAAGTCTTGAAATGGTAAAGACGGGGCAGCACCGGTGAGGACTGAGGGACGGGGAACAGGCCTGCAGCCCTGGACCGGCAGTGCCTGGTTTTCTGGCCCTTACGGGGGCCCGGGAGTGAAGAAAGAACGCTCCATTCCCCTCTCTTCTTTGAGCATGGCTACATTCCTTACTTGCTTTTCCTTTTTCCCTCAGGAAAAAAAAAGAATATGAACACTTTGGCTTCCACTGGTGTTTCTCAATTCAGCTCCCATGCATTTTGAAATCAGGAGGAAATCCTCACGGATTCCAGTTGTCAGTCTTGGTTTTCAGTGTTGATAAGAGTTCTCTTATTGTTTCCTATTGTTGGTATGTAAGTGGGAAGCAGGGAGAAATTACCTCATCGTATTTGTGTGAGATTAACCAAGATGGGGCCATGGGGAGGCTGTAGCACGCTCTAACACCACATGGAAGCATCCCCCCTGCCAGCTTCCACACTGTCCTCCCTGTACGAGGCTTGCTAGCTACCTGTCAGCGTGAGCCGCTCGGCTCACACCCGCTCTGCTTGCCCTCCTGTGTAACACTAGAGCGGGGCGTATTCTTTGCCAGCTGGCGCAGTGTTCAGCTTTGTCAGCAGAGGGCTCTGGAGAGATGTGGCAGGAGGAAGGGGCTTCTCCTTGTGGCCTCAGGGGGCTGTCTTCTCCTTCGCTGCGGTGACGTGCTTGGCGATCAAGGCCAGCGGCCACTTGGCATTCTCCACTGGCCCTTCCTCACAGTTGGCCGAGGACAATAGCCTGTTAGTTGTGATCCCACTGCGTGCCAGGAGCTCCTAGCACTCATTTCCCGTTGACGAGGAGCTCAGCGTGGCCCTCAGGCCCAAAGGCAGAACGCACTGGTCCCCCCTACTCTGTCTTTGCGAATATCTCCCAGTGCTGCGTCTGGTTTCCTTCTGCGTCAGTCCGGGTCCAGTCAGGACACAGTTACTAGACTAGGGAAAGTTTAATCTAAATAGCTGTTAACTAGTAACTGAGGGTGGACTACTAAGGGGGAGTAAGGGGAACGCTAATGCTTTGAACGGTGGGTAAAGGGAGCAGCCATCACTTTCAGGGATGAGGGAAGAGCATCGCAGGAAAGAACAAACGCAAAAGAGGCTCCCAACTGGGGCTGCGGGCAGACCTCAGTGGAGCAAGTGGGCCGTGGTACCCTGATGGCAGGGACCCTCACAGGCTGGGGCTGCCAGCAGTGCCACCACCCAGAAGGGGGCCGACCAGAGCTCGTCAGGAAGCTGCTTGCTGGACAACCGCTGTTGGTGCAGCTGAACTTTTGGGAAGCCATTCACTGGGAGACCTTCGAGACCTGTGGGAAAGCCAGCTGGGGTGCCGGCAGCACTTGCTGGGACATGGCGGGGTCTCCCTGGAGATTATTAGGGGATGATCGCCACTGGGCTGAAGCCCCACTGGACATCGGGTGTGGCAGAAGCAAGGAGAGGAGACCGTGTAGGGGTCCAGACGCCCTTCCCTTCCGCACTCTCTCTCCAGTTACGTCTGCAGACAGAACGTGACGTCACATTGACCAGAGAAAGAACCACGTTGATGTGGCCCATTTCTGGGCAACACAGGCTGGATCTGGAACTGAGAGGCAGTAAGTCGGTAGCTGACAGGGACGGTCTTGTCAGTCAAGAAGAAACCCCCTTTCTCTCCACCTTTTATGTTCCAGATAAGACTTTTTTTCCAAGCTGCTAGCTTTAGTAAGACTACTTTTCAATATAACTTCTAAGTAGATTGACCTCATTGGAAATGAACATTATCTTTTTTTAATGTTTTGAACTTATTTGAAGTCCAAGGCAAACATAAAGTATAAATACCTCATTAGCTTATTCAGTATAAATACACATCCTGATTGAGATGGAAAACAAGTAGTAGATACTCTTAAATATAAAATTGAAGTGGGCTCTGAGGTTTATCTTACACTACAGCTTATCAAAGACAGGTATTCTTATTTAAAATTGAGTGGGATGTTAATCTTTTAAAATCATTAGCTACATGGAAACCTGGGTTCTTCCTTCCCTCGGTGGCTCTCCCTCTCATGCTTCCTCACCCACTTTATGTAGTCATGTTTTCATCCTTTTTCTCTTTGTGAATTATTGGCAGTTGACTCAACGTAACAATTTAGGTCTAATACAGTGGGTTTGTGTAAGAGAGACTATGCATCATTCAAAAATGCTTATTAAGGGCCTACAGTACGCTAGGAATCATTTTTCAGTCAAGGAAACAGACGCAGAGGGTACAAATTCAGCTTATTTGAAATTAGCGCAAATAAGACTAGAATCCAAGAGGTTTGTTTTTAGTAAAGAAAGGTTTCATTATATGAACGGAAAACTGTTTCAGCAATACACTCATGTCTCCTGCTGTCCACGAAACCCTGCCGCCCTCCCTCATGCCGTGTTTGGGTTGGGGTAACAGGAGGCCAACTGACCCTGGAGTAAATAAAGAGCACCTATAGCTCAGATGTGTGTATGTAAATGGCCTATTTATTTTGAGGAAACCATGAAACCGAGAAATGCAGATGTGGGCTCCAAGTAATGCAGGTTCGCCAGTGACCTTTGATGAAGGAGGTGGAAAAGGGTGGGATTGAAAACATACTTGGAACCTTGGGGCAAGTTCAGGAAATGAATTTCTAGATTAGAGCAATTTTATGGGCAGAATCCAGGGGAGTTGGGGTCATTAGAAAAAGAAAAACTTTGACCTAGCTCCAGTGGGGTCCTAGCCCAGCCAGAAAAGAATCTTACTCTTCAGAGGATAGAAAACCTGAGAAAAAAATAGTTTACTCTCTTGGACATTAGAAGTACAAGTAAGCCGAAAAGGGGACCTACAGTTTTGAAAGCCTGGTTTATGTGCGAATTAGTTTTCTGTTGCTCTGTAACAGTGTTACTTACTACCTACTCCTCGGTTTGAACCAACACACATTTATATTCACTGTTTCTGAGGTCAAGATTTCAGGCCAGGCTTAACTGGGCTCTGTGTAAGGTTATAGTAAGGTGTCGGCCAGGACTGGGTTCTCATCTGAAGGCTCACGTCGGGGAGGTCATGTGGTGGTTGGCATCTGGTTCCAAAAGGTCGAGGGCCCCAGTTTCCTGCTGGGTGTGGTGCAGAGGCTGCCCGCAGTCCCTTGTCTCATAGACTTCTCTACCTGCCAGCTCCCCCAGGGTAGCTTGTTTCTCCAAAGCCAGCAAGAGAGAAAGTCTCTCAGCAAGGCTGCCACCCAATCTTAGGTGACAAAACCAGAAGTGACATTGTCACTGTTGCCACATTCAGGTGGTTTGAAGTGAGTCACTGGTCCTACCCACACTCAAGGAGAGGCAATGACACTGGGGTATGGATTCCAGGAGGCAGGGATCACGCCCAGTGCAGTCCACCAGTTCGGGCTCTTGGCATGTGTGCATGGACCTTGGCGTTACAAGCACCTCACTGTATGCATCTCATACCCAGAAAGAGGCAAATGCTGTGCTTACATAGTATTAATTTGCCACACGGCCTGGGCCTCGGGGCACACGAGGCATCTGCGTGCTGGACAAAGGCACGAGGGAAGAACGGCAACTTCAAGAGTAAGGTCTTTGCATAGAAATTCCCCGGTTCTTGGGAGGTTCGATATTCTAAGCGGCCTCTCTACATGAGAATGTCCTCTCAGCTCTCCATTGTCTAGACGGACCACATCCACTTCATGAATGATCCGTATTTTATTCCCAAGTTTGTTTCCCCCATATTCTAAGCCCAGGTTATCTTCACAGCCCTATTCTCGGCGGTTCTACTGGCGTTCCTGTACTGTTCAGTAACATAAACCTAATTAGCAGTATCAGTTTGTTCCCCAGAAGATCATAAAATTATATAAAACCTAAAAAAAAAAAATCATGGTTATTTTTCAAATGACCTACATTCTGAGTACTTTCATAATATTGGGTAGTTGAGACTCAATCGTGTTAGCAGTTTTGGCCTAGTGTGTAAGTGTGTGTGTGTGTGTGTGTGTGTGTGTGTGTGTGTGTTTCGCTTTATGCAAGGCGGTCTTTCAGAAAAGGTTAATGTGCGTTGAATCCTGTAGCTAAATTTTGAAATGATTTAACTTTTTAAATGATAGCGCCATTAAAATGGTGTTAATTTTAAGTAAAAGAATATTTTTGTAACGAGCAGTACCCCCAGACTTTTCTCCTCTTTCTTTCCTTTTTTTGTCCCCCTTCATAAACCTGCATTTTCCTATTTACTTAAAGCAAATGAAGCATGAGCGCAGAAAGCCTGTGCCCCCCACACAGACCTGTCATCCCCCAGGACACTCAGGAACCCCAGCGATTCCCTTCCTCCCCCCTGTTTTATGGCAGATTGTTCTGGGAAAAGGAAGTTGGGCCAGAGACCTAGGGAGCAGCCGAGTCTGAGTCAGGAGACCGCGGCGAGCGCGCACAGTGTGCCCTCGTATGATTCTGCGCGCACGGCAGCGCCTTTTAAACAGAGTTTCCTTGTACGTTAACAGCCTTTACTGTTAGGCTGCTGCTGTGGACATCACAATAAATAATACTGGAGTCCAGCTTCTGCGTCTTGTATATGTAACATAAAAACCTACATAGACATTGTCAGCATAACTGCCATGGGTTTTTTTGGTTTTGGTTTTGGGTTTCGTTTTTTGTTTTGTTTTTTTGGCTGGTGTAAGGAAGAGGATCATGTGATTTTCAAAAATAATCAAAGAATAGTGTAGATCTGGTTTCGTTTGGATACTCAGCGCGCACAGAGACCTACGTGCACGTGCACTAGTTTACGCACATGCGCACTCGTTTAGGCACCGTGTCTTTCTCTGCACAGCCTCTGTTCTCCGAGTTCAGTTTCCTGAAGCAGGCACAGCAAAAAGAAATAATCCAAGGAGAAAACCCAACAATCAGCTGTCACGGACATCTCGTAATTTTCTGTTCGCAATATATGAATCACAGTAACCCTCAGGGTTAATGCCGTCTCTGGCCGACTTACTCCGTCTGCCTTGCCTCTTCAGGGCTCTCTTTCAATGGAACCCCTGTGCTGTGACACAAAAGATGTCATTAGCCCAAGAAAGCTCTTCTGGAAAAGGTGGATCTGCTAACCGAGAAGACTGTATCATTCAGTCGGGTGCAGAGGGTTTCTGGGTCACCCTCCTTTGTCCACAGAGACCTCACTGTAGACGTGGGATTTCAGCTGGAGAAGGAAGGATATGGTAGAACAGAATGCACCTTTCCCATTGAACTTTCCTTCCATGACTTCAGTAATCCCCAGAGAATGTTTGGGAGGAAGTGGCTGTGTTTCCCATTTGGGGGATGTTGGGACTCAGGTCTGAAAATGTTTCTTCTTGGTTTCACTGCAGTGCACGGATAAGGCTGGGACGGGCTTGCGAAGGCCTCCGAGCCGCGGTCCCGGGGGCTGCAGCCAGAGCTCAGCCCCGTGCCTTGGCGTTCCATCCATGCTGTAATCAGTGTGCGAGCCTGGTCTCAGCGAGAGGCTCATTCCAGCTCTATTATCCGTCATTCTGCTTCACGCTTCATTATTCCCTGGAAACCGCCTTGCTGCCGCTCTACCAATTCCCGTTGTGCTTCGACCACTCGGAGCTCCGATTTGAAATGCCAGCACTTTCCCTTCCGCTCTGCCAGGCCTTTCCTTCCCCGACCTGCCCCGCGTAGAACATTCCAATCGCCCACCTTCTGGTGGCCTCACAAAGGGAGAGATTCCTTCCTTCCTGTTGTCAGAGGCTACATGTTAAAACATTTATCTTGTGGCTCCTCATCTTTTATTTTTAGGAGGGGATTTCCTTTTAATGCCCAGGAATGATGGGATGTGTCCTCTCTCGTTGCTGGGAAAGGCGCTTTAGAAATATGTGTTGCATTTCTGCTCATTTGATTATCTCCTTCCCCAAAGCAGTTTAGCAAATTAACGTTGGATCTGTTTTTCGTTTCTTGAGCAAGGAAAGAATTATAGCTGCTCAGTTGTTCCCTAGGTTTCTTGCCCAACTTCCTTTCCCCGGGATGAGTTGTCCATAAAACGGGGGGAAGGCGGGGCGCCCACTGAAGGGGTTCCTGAGTGTCCTGGCCGATGATGGATGGCCTGGGGGATGATGACAGGTCCGCTCAGGAGGCACAGTGAGTTGTGTGAGTCTTTTCAACTGTTTGCTCTCATGGGGTTACGGAGGAACAAAGAAAAGGTCATGAACATGATCTCACTGAGGCAGTTACTGGAGGATGGCTAGACTGTTCTAGAAATAGCCTTCATTAAAAGGTTACCTTGTCTGCCATGGCACTTAGTGAAGTACATTCTGAGAACCAGTCGAGTGACAGCTTTCAGTCAAAAGCTAGAAACAGGCGCACATGGCTTAGGAAGACTCGGGGCTGGTGTCTGCCTCTAATGAATTGGCTGGTTTCAAAACAATGACTTTGAAACAATGCCTCTTGGTGCCTTATCACCATGTCTGAAATGCCACCAGTAGGAGTTCTTTTCTTCAAGACTTGACAACCTATAGAAGTCTTCTTAAAATGGCAAATAACTCTTTGGTCGGAGTAGAGATGTTTTAAGTCGTTATCAACTGTTGACGCCAGATGGATCCTCTCGTGCACCTTGGCAGTTCAGAAACAGACCAGGGCCCTGCTGGAATGCAACCTAGCGTAGGCATCGGGGAGTTCGGGGGAACGTGAAAAGCAGAGAAAGGCATGCTGGGAGGGGAGACGAGTTTAAAATGCCACCTGATTTCCAATTTTGTGCAGGTCTGGGCTGCCCTTATGGTCTCTGTTCATGGCAGCCGGTGGAGAGAGCACAGAAAACAAAAACAAACCCACATTTCTAGGGTTCTGTCACTTTGCCAGCCTGCCAAGCAGACAGACACTGTTGACAGATCGGACCATAAGTTCTGGTTAGAGCGACCCTCGGGCTATGTCTGGCTCTGTAGGCAGAGGAAGTGTGGTGACTGGGGTGGCGGCAAGCCCAGCGCCCAGACCCCTGCCCTTGCGCCTGACTGTATCGCCCAGCCTCACCACGTGGCTTTAGGACCGTCCTCTCCCTTCCCTGGGCTTTCGTTTCTCCATAAGCAAACGAGCCATTGATGTTGCAAGGCTCAGAGCGCCAGGAAGAGCAGAAGAACAGAAGGGAGTAATCTTCCAAATCTGATGTCAACCGAGGACTGACAAATTCTGGGATTACAAGATGATGGGAACAACATGAAGCTTCTATTGAGGAGTCCAGAAACTTCATAGGGAAAGGAAGCCAAGGGGGAGGAAGGAGAGTCCCAGAGGGGCCCTACATGTGTTTTAGGTTCTACTTTTAGAGTAGATTTGGAACCCATTCAAGGTGTTGGTTCGCAAACCCTCAACTTATACGTGGTTAAGTAGAGCCCCAGAAAAGCCACCCACCCCTCCTCCCTGCCCCGTGGGCCCGGCTCTAGCCATGGTGCAGATAGAGGCTCATGCCCACTCAGCTGTCCTCACGGGACTTTGCTGTTCCCTCAACACCACGTGTTCCATAGCTCCCCAGGCTTGGCCTCTGAATGTGGCTGGGAAGCGCCACTCCTGCTTAATAGGTTAATTGGTATCCAGGGATGAATAACAGGTGGGGGGAGTCCTCACGAGGACATGCCCCGCATGGAGAGGCCACCACCTTTGTAAGCTGCAAGAAAACGTGTGTGTGGCTTTTGCCTTTGTTTCTGGTGGGCGGTTCTGTCCCCCCCGGTGCTAGGAAGCGCATTCCCTGCCAGTTAGCCAGCAGTTGTTTTGACTCTTGCTGTGGTATTCCGCATATTTTAGAATCTACATTAAAATCATGGGTTCTGAGGCTTGGTGACCCGGGGCCTCTGAAAGGGAGCGCTTTTGGCTGTGCGACGTAAATCTGTTTCTCTTTAGAAGTACGGGGGGCATTTGGAAGGGACTCCTAGTGTTACAGCCAGGCATGGTAAAAACTGGGCCTGGGCTTAGAAATGAGCGAAGCAAATTACCCAGTACTGGGGCCACCGGAGTCCAGTCCTGAACTTACAAATAGGTCACATTCTAGAAAGAGGTGGCCCTCTGCCAACAGGGACACTGTGAGGGGCCAACTTCGGGGCCCGAGACTTCAGTGGAGAGGTGGGGGAGCCCTTCGCTTTCCCGGCCACGGGAGTGAAAGGACAAGTCTGCTGTGGGGCCTCATCACTTCTCAGGCAGGTAAAGGGAGACTGAGAGCGACCGCCGAGTCTCCTCTGGTGCTCTCAGGTAAGACTCTTCAGAGAGGCACTTGAATTAATTCTCCCTTCCCAGTTGGTAGGATCCTTCAGGGAAACTCCCCAAAGGACCGGCAGGGCTCTGCCCGACGAGGCCGATGGTCTCTGTCCTGGAGAACAAAGATGGGGCCAGAGCGGGGAGCCTGGGCGAGGCTTGCGCCGGTTTGGAGAAACAGCAAAGCTCTCTAAGGATGGACGCGATCGTCAGTATTTGGTTTTGCCGGTGGGGGTGGGAAGATTAATGAGGGCTCCGTCTCTTCCAGTCCACTCGACATTCCGTCCGCCATCTGCTGCCAGAAACCGAGCATACATTCCTTCTTCGCCCGCACCCTCTTATTTCAATAAGAATCAATAAAACACAGTGGGGGAATGGAGAGACATCTGATCCTCTTTTACTATTTAACCTTAGAAGAGCCGCTTCTGCTGAAACCACCAGCATTGCTCTTTGGTCAAAGGTGGCACTGCTTGGGTCAGGGAGTCGCGATCTTGGTTTAACTGAGCACCTGAAAATGTTGGGGCATTAAGCAAAAACTTGCAGCGGGCAAGAAGGACCACGTGAAACTCTTTGTCGGGCTCTCCACCACATCCTGCCTGTTCCTGGCTTTCTGTGCTCCCACCCCAATACCACCAGCACCTCATCTGTGAAATGAAATACCATGTTAGAGCTGGAAGGGACCTTCGAGGGGACCTAGTTCCACCCCGTCAGTTTACAGATTTGCAGACAGAGGACCAGAGTGGCTGAGAGACTTACCTAGGGCCGTGGAGACAAGCACCGGCGAGCCGAGGCCTGAGCCCAGGTCACATGCTTCTGCTCCCCCGCACCACGCCACGCCACTCCACGCCATTCCTCAAAACGCGTGGCACACACGCCCGACGGTTTCTCCTGAACGTGCCTGGGCTCCAGAGATGAACTGTGGTCGGCCTTTCCTGGCTTCCAGAGGGAGGGCCAGCGATTGACTAGAAGACTGCCTGAGCTGATGTCATCCTGATTTCGAGTTCAATTTTTTGTTGTTATCTTGTAGTCTTTGGGTGGTAGAAAGTTCTGGAATACTCCGTCATTTCTTTCGGTCTCAGTTTCCTTATCTCTAAACATGAGGAATTTGGGTCAAATTACCTCTGAGGTCCACTTAAGGTGTAACAGGCTGCGGTTTCCCGAAGATCATTGTTAGAGGCCGCCCTGTCAACCCCCGGGGGGAGAAGGCTGACTGAGTCTGACTGACTCTGGAGTATCGTGACAGCCTCCTGAAGTTCCTCCCAGGTGGCTCGGACCCCGAGGAGAACCACGGACCGAAGCTGTGGGCAGGACAGCCAGGGCTTTGCCCCTTCGCCAGGAATCACACAGCTTCCCAAAGGCGGGCCTTGCCGAGCGTCAGGCCCACTTTCCCTGCAGCGGCCTCAAGGAGTGGGAACCCCCAAACTGCGCCTGGTTCAGCCTGCCCTGGGGCGCGTTCGGGACAGGCTTGCTGGTGGGTCCGCCCACTCCCTCTGCAGAGCGGACTGTCTGCTTTCTGGTGGCAGCCTGACCTTGCCCCTCCACCCCAACCCACGCACAGTGCCGGTGGAGGAGAGCTTCGGGGACTTGCCTCTTAGTCTCCCTTTAAGTGTAGGTGTTGACCTCTTTCGGTGTAAGTTCTCCATATTAGTCATAATTTAAAGAGACCCACACATACTGAATGTCTTTCAGGAAAAACAAAAAAAAGTTCTTTGGTAGGGAAGAAATGGGGGTTTTGTTTCGGTGTTGGGAGTGCTGTCTTGCCCTTGTCCTGTCTGAAAAGCATCGGAGGGAATGTTCCAGGCTGTTACCTCTGCCTTTTCCCAGCCCTCGTCACTTACCGCTGTCAGATCCCATCCAGAGATAGAACTTGCTCTGAAACAGCAGTGAACATGTACTCAGCAACCCATGGCTCATTTTCTCGCCTCCGCTATACTGAAAGTTTCTTCGGAATAGGAGGCATGTTTTATGTTTTTGGTCTGTCTCATGGCTTCTACATGATAATTTGTGCTAAATACATCAAAGTGCAATGACCAAGCACTGGGGCCAGTTTCTCCTGGAATTGGCTTCGTCATTGCCCAGCCTTGGCCCATGGAATTTATTGACATCTTTCAGGTTACGCACACCCAGACCTTTACGGTGCTGGGTTTGACTCCCGGTGAACATCAGCATCCTTGAAGCTTAAAAACTCACAGGTGCCAGGATCCCCCCGCAGGCCCCCAGAAGCAGGACCTCCAGGGCACATGTCTGGGCGCCTATAGTTTTTGACATTTCCTGAGAGTGACGTAGGGCCCGGCGGAGACAGCCTCCCTCGTGGCCTACCACGGTCAGTCCTCTGCGGAATTCTGTCCTCAGAAGCTCCCAAGTACAGGCATCACCCGTAGACCCGGCACCAAGGCAACACACCCATGTTACGGCAGGACAGAGCTAGGCCTATAGGGGGGTGACCACAGCTGGTTACGTTCAAGGGCAGGGCGGCCTGGGGTTAAAATGCATTTGGAAGAGGGATTCTTCAGTTGAAATTATTTTTCTAACCCCTCGAATGTAATGACTTTGGGGAGTGAGGACCAGAAGAGAGAGTGGAAGCTTATCCAGAGACGTGGACAAAGAGCAAAGCTAGGCTTACGGTAGGTGGCCGTTGACAGAGCGTGCTTTCTGAGGCCCTCCCGACTTAAAATTCCATCATGAGAAACCCATTCTTTTGGCTTAAAACTGTGTCTCCTGTTAAAATGGAAATACCTGTGAATCACATCTGACTGGGTTCATCGTATGCTTACCTAAGAACACGTTGTGATGAGGTGTGAGGAAAGATCTGGAAAAAACGAGTGGAAGATGAGGAGCTGTTGCCAGCAAAGGAAACACACTTAGCAGGGCACCTTGCAGACCACGGCAGCTGGACAAATGTGGCCAAATGGATTTGCTATCGTTTAAGAGAAAACGACTCAAAACTAAAACGGACTGTTAAATATTCTGTGCTTTCTCCCGGCCACCCTGCTAAGGGGCTTCCTGGCTTAGCCTGGCCTGCGCCGCTAGCTTTTGAATCGAGAAGAAAGCAGCAGGGAAGCAGCCCCCCTCTCCCCCCCCCCCCCCGCCCCAGGGAGATGGCCTCGTGGTCTAGGCTGGCCCCAGAGTGAGGGCTCCAAGATCCAGCCCAAGGATTTTCCTCCGACTCTCTGTGTGGCCTCCAGCCAGTCTCCAAACAGCTTGAGTTTCCTTGTATGTCAAACCAAGATAAATACCTAACTTCCCACCTCCCTGGGGCAGAGTAAGACTCTACTGTTGCCTCTGTCGTTAATGTGTGTACAAAGGCCCTAAGAAGAGAGCTTTGGAGGAGTTTTAAAATCGTGTTTACTATTAGCATCATCTTTGTGATATTGGAGCTTACGTGGTATTAGGTGGAAAGGGGGCTGCGTCGCGAGGGTGGGAAGATGGAGAACACCACTTCACTCACAAAAGCGGTATTTGTAGTGGAAGAGAAACACAGAAGGGCTTTGGGGTTGAGGTGTGAGGAAGAAAAGTCTACAATTGGTACCAGATGCCATCAGAAGCTAACGACCTGACAAACACCGTCCTCGTAAAACAAATTCCTTAAAAAGGAAGCAAATGGAAATATAAGCTAGTGAAAGAATTTGCAGCAGCTGCCCTGAAACCATTTCTCACTTCATAAACAGGTCTGGGTTTGGTGGTTTTTTTTGGTCTTGGTTTTATTTCATGTCACTTTCCCCCTCGTCTGTGCTCCCCTGTCTCTCTCTCCCTCCCTTCTGCCAACGCTGGAAGGACTTCGCACACCAGTAGTCATAGCAACAGTAGTTATTGGAACCCCATCCTGATGGAAGAAGGCTCATTCACAGGATTTGTTTTGTGTCCTATCTTAGCTCCGATTCGTCCTCAAGGATGACATGGTATAATTGGACGGAGTCACTGAAAAACAGCACGTGCTATTTCACATTAATTTCTTGGCAATAAGCTGACATGAACCACAACTGTTAATGACTCTCTGTTTTTCTGTACTCTCTGCTTAACACATTGAAGAAACACTACATTTTGTAGACATCAGGGCCCCTAGCATCTTTGGAACGTGGAGCCCTTTAGCGTCACTAATGAGGGCATCCGATCTCACCTCATGGAGAATAGCCAGGTTTCGGGCACCTGGCCCTGGTAGGCTGAAGAGAGACCCAGAGGCAAAGATGTATTGCATAAGCACCTGTAGCTTTGGGTTTGGGACATCCCTGCTGAGAATCAGCAGCCCCTCCCCCAGCTCCTCTATTTCTCCCTCTGTCGGGGCCCTGTAGAGTGTCTGAGGGGTACCACAGCCGCTCGGAGAGTAATCACGGCTGGAAGAAGTCAGGGCTTTTCTTCATGCTACTCAACTCCAGCCCCTTCATCCTGTACCTAAACAGCACAGATAGAGGAAGTGCACATGGCACTGGCATGTGACCTCAGTCCCACTGGCACACACGTGATCAGGGCTGCGATGTTCGCCTCTTCAGATCAAATTCATCTTTTTCGAACTAGCGCTTTTTAAATCAGTTCTCAGTTACTTCAGGGCGAGTATGTGCACCATCAAGGACATTTTATTTTCCACTCTCTTATATTGTTGCCCAGCTCTTGGATCAAGTCACCGAACACTAATCCAAATCAAGGAAAAGTAAAACAAATTGATGACGGAACTCTCAGTGGTCCTCTTGGCTAACGCTGAGCGTCATTGCCAACCCCGTCAAGACCAAGGAACGACCTTGCTGGTCTCCTCCACTAGACTGTGAGCTCCTTAAGGGAGCCCCGGCGCACAGACCAATGCCTTGCCAGTAGCAAGTACGAGTAGGTGTTTCTTAGTGAATGCATCAGCAGGGCAAGATGGTGCCCGCCACTATAAAAGGTAACAGATTGCCCATTGTGACGGTACGGGCTGACTTTTCTGTCTATGTAGGAGACACTTAGCTGGTGATCACCTTGTGGAACCAAGGGATGAGTCAATTAATTATCTAAGGTACAAGCAAAAATTGCATGTGTGACTATGATGCAAGGTAGAGTGAAAAGTATTCGAAGGGAGTTACATATCTTTTTAAATTTCCCTGGGAGGCCCAAAGTAAGAAGACACCTAGAGGGGCTTCTTGGAAAAGGGTGGCCTTTCAGAAACCTCAGCGCGTGGCGCCACGGCTCAGAAGTGGGAAGACGGAAAAGCGCGGGGAGCCGATAGAAAACGGGCTGCTGAGGGCTGGACCCGGGCCACCTGCAGTGGGGCCATGGAAGAGGTTAACTCTGGAGCAGTAACAGCCCCATGGGCCATGCACCATTGTTACCCCTACCTCGGGAGGGGGGGAGCTAGGCAACGGTCATACCAGTGGTAAATGGCGCAGCCAGGATCCCAGTCCAGACGCCCTCTGCTGTTCAGCCTTGCCAAGGAGGGTAGTGTCCTTTCGGCCCTGTTGTACCTTACTGCTGCCTGGCCCGGGCTGAGTCCCCCTGCCCCGCTGGGCTCTCTCTCCTGTCCCTGGTTGACTGGCCCTGAAGATGCAGGCAGCAGCCTTCCCCTGCTGAGATGACATCTTTAGAGCACAGTGCCAGGCCTGTGGTGGTGATTTGGCACCTGTGAGTCCCCTTCCTGTCATGGGTTCAGTTTCTGATCAGCCAGCGCTGCTCCTCGGTGGTGTGCATACCAGTCACTAAATCCGTTTCGACTTTTCTGCCATCTCAGCCACCCCGACCCTTCTTACAGCCCGTCCCCCGCCCCCAGCCCGGACCAACCTGTAATTATACAACTAAAGAGCCAGGAGTCCCCATAATTCACTCCTGACCTCTGTCCCAGGTCTGTCCAGATTGTTTTGGGTCCAGTAGTCCTGGTGGTTAAATATTTTTCAGATTACCCTCTGATCTGTTCATATCTGATGCCTTTTAGAGCTTTGGGGACATACTTCCTACCTTGTCTCATCATTATTTTGTTCTCTGGAAAGAGCTGTACAAAGTCAGTTAGTAATTACTTACTAGCCGAGCCCTGGCTGGTGCAGCTCAGGGGGTTCGGCATTGTCCTGAAAGCCAAAAGGTCGCCAGTTCGATTTCTGGTCAGGTCACAAGCCTGGGTGGTGGGCCAGGTCTCTGGTTGGTTAGTGGTGCGCAAGAGGCAACTGATCAGTATTTCTCTCCCTCTCTCCCTCTAAAAGTAAATGAGTAAAATCTTTAAAAAGTTTGCTTATTAGCTGATACCGTTCTTGTTTATTTTATGTTGAGTCATTCCAGGTCATATCCAAGGAGGTGACACGTTTAATGTAGGTTTTGGGAAGAAAGTGTTCTCTTTGGTTTCACGGCACTTTCCAGGAGAAGCTGCTGAGTCTTTGCTGCTGCCCGCTGGTTCTAGGTCAGCCTAAGACGTTTCTCTGTCTGTCACCTCCAGCTGTGTCCACCGGCCCTGCGAGGAGCAGCGCAGCTGTGCGCCACTACTGCTTGATCACACGGATGTCGTGAACTGTACCTCTACTGGCCCAGGTCACATGATGTGCTCTGTCACCTGTCAAAGGGGGTTTGTCCTTCAGGCCAGCAGTGGGCAGTACCTGAGGCCCTTGCAGGTGAGTTGGAAACCTGTGTCACCAGGGCCCAGCTCCTGGGGAGGGAACGTCCCCACGCTCCTCTCCCTGGCCCCATCGAGGGAGGGCATGTGGGTGGCAGTCATCTGCAAGGACACCTGCGGACTCTCAAAGACCAGGAGGAGCGTGGCTTTACAGGAACACGAGGTGTGTCAGGGCCTGTGCTGTGCCTGTCCCTGCGGCGTCGGTTTCTCCCCAGGAGGGCAGTAGACAGGGGTGCCTGGTCCATTCTTTTCCCTGTTCTTGTCTCCCCATCAGAAATGACAGCCCCCACTTTCGCCTTTAAGATGAGAATGCCACAGTTCAGCCTGGTCCCCAGTTGGCCGCTGGCTTGTCTGTGGTTCACTGTCCCACTCCCCAGCCCTTCTTACAAGGAGGCTGGAGAGAAAGAGTTTGCTTTTCTGCCCTCTGTTACTGTGGTGGGGGTTATATCATGACTCTAGCTTCGATGGCACTTTCCAAATTTCCACGAGCCACCACAGCTCCATTCCCGGGATTGCGAGGTGAATCGGAGGTAAGAGGGTGGCTTGGGAGGCAGACCTGGAATGAAGTTTCGGCCCCACTGTTTATTGGGTGTATAATTTTAGGTGAAAACAAACAAACAAAAGAAACTAACCTCTTCCAGTTTGTTTCCACATGTGTAAAATAATTAGAACGGAAGTATTTATGTTATCGAGTCGTTAGGTTAGGATGACTGATCGGAAATCATTCAGAAGCTTCTAGCAGAACGCCAGGCACCCAGCACCCTGGTTAGCGGCCACGAGCATGAGCAGGACGCCGTGTTCTCCACTGAAGACTCAGTTTCCCATCGCGTCTTTAGAGAGCTTTCGGTGCACTCTAGGGCAAGCTCAGCTTGAAATCAGCCCTTAGAAAGCACGGTCATGCTAGGAAATAAAGGGCGTGTTAGGGCCAAAGACCGTGGAGCTCAAGGAGAAACCCAGAGACGAACGTCACGAGGAGGGAAGTGTGGACATGTGACTGGCTGGCAGATATCAGTGGTTTGGATTAAAGGGAGTTTTGTTTCCATTTCGTACCAACTGACTGCTTAGCAGGTTGTGGGTCGATGGAAAATTTGACTCACATAGAGTCAGAGTTTAAGGCCACAGCCACTGGTTTCGGATGGTTTTTAGGAAGAAGCAGTTTTAGTACACCTTGGGTGACATGATGCTTTGGGTGACAGGATGCTCATATCACCTACCTGGTCTTAGCCCAGCTTAACTGACTCTAGAAAAGAGAAAAAATGAGAAAGGACCCCCACCCCCCGAAATGTAGGGACTGAATACGTTCGTGTGATAGGTAAGGGGCGGGGGGAAGAAACGGCAGTGTCTGCAGTGCATAAACATTAAGAGCAAATTCAAAACAGAATGGACAGCCCTTCATGAAGTCAGGAGAGAAACCAGGTGATACGCACAGAGCCTGGGGACATTCTCCAAGCGATCGCTGCGGTCTGAGCTGGGCCACCAGGCTGCCAGTGTGCGAAGGGCCGAGTCGGGATGGGAGCTCACGCTTTACCAACTATGTGGCGGAGGCCACTCTCCCGCTGATCTCTCCTGTCACCTGAGGCTGGCCCCACTAAGGAAATTGTACAGTCCTGCTCGTGATCACAAGACAGCGGGGGATATTTGCTTTTTGTTGACACAAGAACTGAAACTAAACAGAAAAATGTGTCTGGCTTTGAATTGGGTCCTCCTGGCAGATGACAGGGAAACATTGGGAAACAGGGAGGAGCTGGTAGCCAGGAGCGGGTGTCAGGGGTGACAGGTGCTTTCACTAGTCATTTTACCTTTGGCTGTGGCCCCTGTGGTCTCCTGGCGGGCCGGCTGGCAGAGCTACAGAGTCACCGCCCCCCTCTCCCTGACCTTTGGCGACCCTTTGGCCAGACTGACAGCTGTGCTTCCTCCCAAACAAACCCTGAGCCGCCCGGTTCCTCAGTCCCTGCTCATTCTGTTCCCCTCACTCTGAACATTTTCTTCCTCCTCCTTCCCCTCCGAAGTCCCAGTCACCCTTCAAACCCTAGCTCCTGCGTCACCGACTCTGAGCCTCCCCCAACACGCTGGCCCTGCTGCCCAGGGACGGGCAGTCCCGCCGCTGGCCCCATAGTGCTACCTCAGCACCGCAGAACAAGCACGTATATATGACACCGCTGTAGTTTTTAGAGATTCGTGTTTTCTTCCTTTGTGGCCCCCATTTCCTACTTCTTTCATCTTATCTTTCGCATTCTCTGAATTGTATGCTCTCAAATCATTGTGGAAAGGGGTAGGACGTAACACAAGTATATCTCTTGCATTTTTCTTCCGTATCTCCTTTTCCCCCCCTCGCCCTTTGTCTCTCTCTTTCTCCTCCTCTCCATTCTTTCCCCTTCAGGTATTTTCTGAACCACTAGTTTACTTGTGATTTGCCCTGCTGGTAGATTATTAGCTCCTTATTTATCAAAACCTAGGGCAGAAGCCGGCCCTTCCAGGGGCCCAGCCAGTGCCTCTTCATTTATTGAGTGGTGATAAATTCTTGGGCCACCCTGTAGAACTGGTGCCCAGGGCAGTGGCTGGAATCTCAAACTGAACCACAAGGTTTGGAAGGCGACTAATATGAACTGATTGTGGACCAACCCTCATTAGCTAGCTCATCGGGAAGGATCCTAGCAGGAAACCGGGGAATGTACTCAAAAGTGGGCAACTTGAGAGAATTTGATGAAGGGGCTACAAGCAAGAGTGGCAGCAGGATCTAGGGAAAGTACAGGGAGACAGTGCAGCCTCCCAGGGTTGAAGGGGCTGTCACGACCCCCTGGCCTGGAAGGTGGACAGTAGGGGGCAGTTAGAGAACCCTTGGGAGGAGAGGGCGGGGGTTGTGTGCAGAGGGCTGCCCGAGGGCGGAGCCGACCTGCAGCAGCCCCCGCGGAGGGAGCAGGCAGGGTCAGCACCCTGACCTCTCTTCGCCTTCCGCCTCCTGCCGAGTGCCCTGGTCAAAGGCTTGAAATGCCCAGGGGCCAGCGTCCCGGCACAGAGCAGGGTAGAGGAGGGGAGAGAGTGAACAGGAGGACACGTCGGGGGCAGCCAAGCGCTGGCCCGGAGGGCTGTCCCCTCCCTTCAGTGGTTCTCTTACACAGACCGGCACCTTCCATCAGCCTCAGAGTCGGGAGGCTGTGTGTTAAGACAATAAGGCTGAAAGAGGAAGAAAGGCAAAGCAACTCTTACCTGTCTTGAATGATTGCACAAATCATCACCGGGAGACTCTTTGGATGAGCCTTCTCCTATGGCTGTGACAGAGGAAAATTCTCTGTTTCTAGCGGGAAATCCTGCTCACGTGTTCCTCTGGGCACTGGGACCGGGCAGTGAGCTGTGTGCCCCTCGATTGTGGCGCCCCCGACTCGTCCTTGGTGAACTACGCGACCTTCTCCTGCTCGGAAGGAACGAACTTCCTGAAACGCTGCTCCATCTCCTGCATCCCTCCAGCCAAGCTTCAAGGTATTGTCCGCCCCCCCGGGAACTGTGGGCAGGGCCCCTCCAGTCCCTGCTTCTTTGGGGGCCCTGTGGGGATCTTTCCTGTGCCCTGACACTCTTCCCATTTGCTCTGAGGGACCACCCTCTTCTGATAACACCAGCCAAGTCCCGAAGGGCAGCACCATGCTCCCCAAAGACCTAGGAGGATGTTCTGGCTCGGGACCTCGTTGCCGAACGAAACTAACGTCTTCTGTTTTCACTCAACTGTATGTCCTCCGCAGTCAAGCAGACCAACAATTTCCCGATCATGTTAATAACAGTGCTACACGTTATCACGCACAGTTTTTAATTTCGTATTTACAACCGTTCTGAGTTAGCTGCTTTCCGCTCTGTTTTATAGATGAGAACGTAGTTAGCAGATTTGTCCCTGGCTGTACTGCTAGTCACAGATGAAGAGGGGGAAGAAACCTGCGCTAACCGTCCCCACGCCTGCTCTTTACCTCTTTGCAGACTCCCGTGTGCTTAGCAATGGCTTGTTTCAAATGCCGGTCCTCGAGCCCTGTGCTGATAGGTTCTAATTTAGAAGGTTTGGGGTGGGCTGGCAACACAACCGGGAGAAGCCCATGGACTGCAGCTTGGCGGAGGCACAGCCTCTAGCAGGCCCGTGGCGTGGTGTCGAGGCACAGAGCTCTATAGCCAGACTGCCCGAGGTTGGTCCCTGCCTCTGCCCCCTGCTAGCTCAGCAGGTCACCTAAGCCCGGCCTCCTGTTCTCCCAAACGGGGTAACAATGAGATCTACTTCATTCTGCTGCTCGAGGTTTGACTCTTACACGAGTTAATGTGCACACAGTGTTCTGAGCAGTGCCTGGTGTGTGTTACAGAAAGCACTATGGAAGAGTAATGATTATCATAATGCTTTCCATGTCGCAGTCACTGCTGTGTTTTTACTATCTGTAGGTGGGAAGCGAGGCCCTGATTGGGTGAATAGCCCGCCTTTCATGGACGTCAAGGACTAGTTCCCTGGCCTCTGTTCCATATAGCAGGTCACAGTGGTGGTCCTGTGGGTAAGAAACGTAGGACCGACATTGGCGCTGAGACTTTAGAGGGTTACTGAACAAAGAATAATGTACTTTCTAAAAATGCCAGTACAGTGACAGGTTTGGTTCTCTCTGATGTTGCTGTATTTCTGGACTCTGTGTTCTGAGCACCCTGCGCTTCTCTTTCCTGGAGTCAGGACTGAGCCCATGGCTGACCTGCCTGGAGGACGGACTCTGGTCTCTCCCCGAAGCCTACTGCAAACTGGAGTGCGACGCGCCCCCTGTTATCCCGAACGCCAACTCGCTCCTGCCGCACTGCCTCCAGGGCCACCATGACGTGGGCGCCACCTGCAGATATGAGTGCAAACCTGGCTACTACGTGGCGGGAAGCGTGAAGAGTCAAACCAGGAAGTAAGTGGGCCCACCCGGGCCTGCGCAGCACCGTCTGCACCCGTGCCCTGCACCTGCTCCCTCTGTGTAAACCCTGCACCATTCCTTTGGGAGCACTGTTGGGACCTCTGGGTCAGCCCGTGCTTGTTTTGTTTGTTTGATTTTGTTTGTGTGCTCTCTCTTTACCTGCACAGGTGTATTTCCTAGTCACAACAGGCAGGTTGACCAGGTGTGCTTTCTCTAAAGATAATCCTTTGCCCTAGGAGATCCCATATAGTCCCACCTAGGTGCTCTTTCAAAGAGTCTCTGCCCTATTTGTCATTTTCCCTTAATTAGGAGTTCCCCAAGTGTTCCGTGTGTGGGGACACCCTTGTCCGGACAGTCGGGGGCCCACGATGGCGGCTCTGGGAGAGACTGCCTGGGCCAGTCCCAGTTTAGATGCTTCTTTGCTGTGTGATGCTGGGAAGGGGTCTTTCTCTGCCTCGGTCTTCTCGTCGGTAAAGTGAGGGTAAAAGCAGCAGTAGCCACCTGACAGAGCTAATGCGTCAAACGTAAGATTCCGTCGGTTTACATTTAGGGCATCAGACTCAGTGTGTATTAGCTGTTGGGATCATGACTGTAGCCTCTCTGCCTTTTTTCCTGGGTTTTTGTGTACACAGTCCCAGACCAGAAGCCGGAGTGCCTTTCTCCCAGGCACGGCGATCAGAAGGACAAAAGCTTCTTACAGCATATTGAAGAGGAAGGGCTTTGAAGACAGGCATGCCGGGTCCCAATCCCAGTCATCCCCTTCTGTGTCAGCCGAGTAACTTCAACCAAGTCACCTAACTTCTGGGTCTTGGTCTTCTTTGTAAACTGAGGATGACGCTCACATCACCGTGTTGGGTTGAGGATTAAACGAGGTAACACAGACCCAGCCCGGTGCCTGCCCGGGGCCAGTGGCTCCATAAACGGTTTCAGCAGATGAACCTTTTTCTAAACAAATACTTTCAGAAAGAGAAACTCCTTGCACTCAGTAGATAGGAGCTGTTCTTTCCCTACCATAACTTATGTCAGTGCAGGAGAAGATCAAAATCACTTTTACTCAGGGCTTTATTAGCAGTCTGACCATAGTAGGTATTTTTTTCAAAAATTTTTTAAAATTATTAAAGCCCCAGCTGTGGCATTACCAGCGGTGCCAGGAGACACACACCTTGCTTGCGAGCTAGAGTTCTCTGGCGGGACAGCAGAATACCTGGAGACGTGCCCTCTGGCTCAAACTCGCCCCCCTCTAGTGAACACGCAGCCTTCTTACCGTGGGGCAGACTCAGTGACTGCACCCAGGACCTTCCTCCGCTCCAGAAAAAGCCCAGGCCCTCACGTGGGCGGCTGAGAGGCCATCCCCTTCCTTGCCCTCCCAGTTTAAGGCAAGAGCCATGTTGATTAGCAGACGAATGCTGATGAAAAATTCACAGCAGACAGCACTCTGGTTCAGTGGACTCCAGCAGGTATAGTGGACAGTTATTGACAGTGGAAAACACATTTGCATGTGATTTGCATGGGAACAAGGTCAATTTGCATTGGCACGTGTTGACAGGCAGTGAGTGCGCCGGTCATCTTCGCCTGAGAATGGTATCACCAGGAGCCTCAAGGCTGCTTTTCCCCGTCTCTCCTTGCCTTCATTTTCACACACCTGCACCCCACGCAGGAGTTGGCAGAGTAGAGGGGTAAAGAATAATTGAGGGGGAGAGAAGAGTCTTAGGACCAGGAAGAAGAACTAAGAGTGGTGGGTTTTTTTCTAGCTCTCTCAGCCCGGTGAGACCCCTCTCCCCCCAGAACCGTGGGCTCTCTGCCTGACCCTGCGTCTCCGCCCCAGTCGGGGCACACGGGACCGTTCATGAGCACAGCCTCTCTGGTGGGGAAACTGGGAGCTCACATGGCAGCGTCGGCATCATTTTGGCTTAAACATTTATGTTCACAAGCGCCGTGTTGAGGAGAGATTATTAAGTTATTTACTGCCTTGTGTAAACTGGTTTAAATCTTCGTTTATACCTGTTTACATAGCAGGCGGCGGGTTGGTAATCAGAAGTTTGCCAGTCAGGCGTAAATCACTGTCACTGGCCAGCGAGTTTACACAACGAACTATGCCAGCCTTGTTCCTTGCTTGGTGGAAAGAGCCCAGAGTTGTATAAGTGGGGCCCTCGGCTTCTTTCTAGGACACGTAGGCAGGAGGACAAGAAGCTGAGAATAGCAGGCGGGGAGATCCATCCAGACCCATGCTGACCGTATGCAGTTCTGGAAGCACTGGAAAACCCCGCAGTGGCCAGGTTCGCGACTGGCTCTTTGCACGACCCGGAGCCATGTGTTTACGTAATAGCCACGTGTCTCAGCGTTCGCATCCCCCGTGGGAGGCGCAGGAATCATTTTCATCCAACAGTGTTGAAAACAGGTGATGTACTGGATGCATTTTGTAAGCTGTAAATTTGAACCCACGTGCCAGGCATTGCCTTCTGTTCGTTTCCTTTTAAGCACTGACACGCCAGCCAGGTCCCTTCCCTTCCTGCTTCTCCTCGAGTCTGCTGAACGTTGGTTCAAGAGAAAAGCAATACGAGTACCAGATCTGACTCTCCCTTGCCGTCCGGCCTGTTTAAGCTTCGTCCCGGCCCACCTGGGGACGGCCGTGTGGCACAGCTGCAGCTGGCACAGTCTCCTCCTGCACGTTCGGTGCCGGTCCCTGGGTTGGGAGTGAAGCGCACACGTGACTAATTCCTTCAGCCTAATTCCTGAGGGCAGGGAAATGCAATGGCTTGGTCTGGGGTTGAGGACTTTGACCTTGAAGTCATGGGCGGGGTCAGCATCACCCAAAGGCCATGGATTCCTCAGAGGAAAATTGAGGAGGATGTAAATGGATGTTGGGGGTGGGTGAGTGCAAAAGATCAATAAAATGAAAATAAATGACCATTATCTAATGCAGCCGTGCGATGACACAGCCCTAGCGTGAAATAGCCTGCCGCCGTTCAAGACGTTAGGAGGAGTATCGAAGGCATGGGAAAACATTCACTGTGCAATGAAGGCTAACTGGGTAAAAGCAAGGAAGTAATTGTTTTAAATGGCACAGTCCCCATTTTTCATATTAAAAGTACATTTTGTTACTTTTCCCGTAGCGGGAATGATTGTGATATTAATAACCATAACCTCAGGTAGTGAGTTTATAGGGAATGTAACTCTTCTTTTTCTGCTTGTTTATATGTCCTAAATTTTCTGGACTCTGTAATGAGATAAATGGATAAACAGTTTGAAAACAAGATAAAGTGAGTTATAAAGAGTAGGTTATAGCAATTTGTGTGGGGGCAGAGAGTTAAAAAAAAAAAAAAAAGAAGAGAAAAGAAAAGAAAACTAGGCAGATCTTTCTGAACAGGCAAACCAAGAAGAAGCCAGCACTCCCAGATGGTAGTGAGAAGGGGGTGTGGCCCTTCGCCCCCACCCCTTGCCCACGTCGTTCTGTGCTTTCAGGACAAGCGCCGCCTGTTCCCCAAGGCCATTGCAGCCATCTCTCCTCCAGCCCTGACCCCACTGCCTGCCTGCCAGCACCTTGCCCTCCCCGAAGGGCACGGGCCTGCCCGCAGCTGCGCAAGCTCACCTACGCCCTGAGCACGTCCCCCCTTCTTGTCATCTAGGATGAATCCCTCCCCTTTTGCTCTGGAATCTCCGTCACCTCTTGGGGACTCCTCTCAGTCCATGTACCTTCCCGTTTCCTTCATCTGAAGCTCCCTCTTCCTCTCGCCTGCCTCCTGCTCTCAAATGGTGCTCCGGCCTCTGCCGTGTTAAAGCTCAAACAAGCCCCCTCCGGCTACCACCCTGCCTTCCTCCCTTTCCCAGTGCAGCTGGTGGAATGGTTGTCCGGATTCACTGTCTCCATCTTACCCCCTTCCTCTCTCTCCTCCACACTTGACCCTCAGGGTTTTCTTTTCCTCTTTCCACTCAAGCAGAGCCTGCCATCGACCTCCCTGCTGTCAAAGACGGTGACTCTTTGTGTACCCCATGTTCGTCAAACGTGGGAATATTTGGCTGGTGCTGTAGTCACCCTGAGAGATAGGGCCCCCGCCCCCAGATGTGGTGTGGATGCGAAACTAACAGTGCCTCATGCAGACCAAGAGAACGTGAAAAGGTTTACTTCCCCCATAATGAGGCTTCCGGGGAGAGAAGGGGGGACCCCAGGGTGATCTTCAGATGGCTGGAGAGGCCAGGGGCGATGAGGTCGGGGGGAGGTGAGGTCAGGGGGAGAGACTGGCTTGGGGTTCCATGGTGGTTAGAGGGTCAGCTTGGATGAGGCTGTCTGCGTGGCTCGACTTCCTGCTGGCGCCGGGAGAGGAAGCACACAGGCTTTCTCAGGGGCTTGCTCATCATCACATGTCGGGGCCGGTGGGCTTGGACCCGCGAGCAGTCCCACAGCAAACACGGGGTCAGGCTCCGCATTCAGGCATAATCGGCTGCAGCCCCCTTAAAGCTCTTCTTCCTAGAGCCTGTTTCATCTCAGTCCCTGATCTCCCTTCTCCTCTGTCTCTCCTCCGCTTCCTTTTCTGGCTCTTCTGACTCTTCCCGCTTCTTCAGCGCTTGGGTCCCTCTGAGCTTGCCTTCTCTCTTGCTCCGTCTCTACCATCGTTAGGGATGAAGCTCGTTTACCGCGTGGCGTCATCTGCTGTTCATGAGGTGCCAACCCCTAAATCCACCCGCCAGTCTGGTCTCTCCCTGTAAGGACCATGAGGCCCATCAGGGTAGCTGCCAAAGGACGTAGTGCTCGGACGCCCCAGCTGCTTCTCAGACCCTCACTTTGCAAAACAGCCTGTTGTGATCTCTTTCAAATCCGTGCATCCTTCTGTGTTCATGGGATTGGCTTGGGCCAGGAACCTGCACATAACCAGAGACTGACGCTTCAGTGTCCTTCACTCTCTGTCAAATAGGTCATCGACGCCATGGGGTGTCATCATCTTACTGACTCAGATATGCCCATTTCTCCCTGTTCCTGCTGCCACTTCTCCATAACGGGCCAGTGTCGTTTTTCACTTCCGAACGGATATTTCTGCCTCCGGTGTTCCCCTCCGGTGTTCAATACATCTACTGCAGTGACAATGACCTTCAGAAAAATCAACCCCAATTACAGTATTCCCCTACATAAAACTGAATGACCAGCCTGTCCGCCATTTTATTTAGGGGCAGACAAAAGCCGTAGCTTAAAATCTTTCTGAGGTCTCGCGTGATCTCGCTGGGCTTTGCCTGCTTCTCCAGCCTCATCGCTCCCTTGGCCCTGGGAGACCACCTCCCTCCATCACACACAGCGCCTTCTGTAGCGTAGGCCCTGCAGTTACCGGACATCCGTCACTTCCTCATCGAAGCCATGGCCGGCATGCCTCTGGGCCTGCACACACACTGCGCCTTCTGCCCAGCTCTCTCTGCCAGTGACCTGTTGCTCAGCTAATCCTGCTCTCTGATGTTTAACGTGGGCGTGTCTGTATCTAGGAAGCCCACCAGATGCCCCCGTCTGTAGGAAGCGCCCCGGCCGCGGGCTCCCATTGCACACAGAACCTCCCCGACAGCATCGTTCACCAGACCTGGTGACAGTGGTCCGGTTACCTGTGTATATTCTCTGACAGACCACGAATACTTGTCCAGCATTATGAACCCAGTAGCTACTATAGTTACTGCTTATGTATTTACTCAGTAAATGCTTTCTGAATGGGTGAAAAGACTGAATTTATAAGAAAAATCATGATAGGAAGCTAATGTTAAAAAATGGTGAAAGAAGGGGGGATTTTCCCGAGAAGGGGTGATCTTTGTTTCAAGTGCCTTAGAATCGAAGACAGCTTTTGAAAATGCATGTGTATGTTTTCCTTCTAGCAATCGTCTTGGCGACATAGAAGGAATGGTTGTTGTCCAAGGGCAGTTTCAATTTCATTTATTCAGCAGGCATTCAGCTTGATTAGCACAACTCTGTAAAGTTAAGAGTAACAGTAAAAGGATTAGACCTCCCAGGAAGCTCCCCAGAACAACGTACCAGGTTGCACATTAGCGTCACCTGGGGCAATTTGAAAAATCTTAATGTCCAGCCCACACCCCAAACAGCAGAGCCTCTAAGGGGTGGGGGCATAGGCACTGGTGCTTTGAAAAGCTCTCAGTCACCGCACTATGCAGCCAAAATCCAGAGGCACCAGCCTAGTGGAACCTTTGTTCCTGTAAGAACAGTATTGGTCACGGGATTTTGACTTGCCTAAAAAAATCCAGAATAATGTTTGTCTTTTTTCAAAATTAGTGTAGCAGCATTTTTTCATGCCAGATTTTTGCATGTTTCTTTGAGGCTTATTTATTCTTGGAGGTCCTAGAGGAAAAACAGAATTGTAACTCCAAAGAAACGGTAAAGATTAGGTAGTTTCAGGAGTTCTTTCTTACTCACATTTTATAACCCACACACCCTCGCCTTCACGCCCTTTTCTCATCTCCTGTGTGGTTCACCTCCACACGTATGTCATCTTAGCCTTTCCTTTGTTTTGTTAACCCGACTTCCTAGGAAACTACAATAAGTATGTTCAACGTATATGTTATCAAAGAGGTTGTGTTGTATCCGCGCTTATCTTTCACACTCATAGTTACCTTTTTCTCATTAGGTGTTATTATCTTTACGTGCGAAGGTTAGGTTCACCTCATAGGACTCATGATTAATGTGACTTCTAAAGAGTCCCACAGCCTTCTAACTTTACTTAGATCAGCTCTCATTCTATAAGTCATTCATCAAGATGCCATCCAAGGGGGACTCGGCCAGTTCTTCTTGAGAATAATTGTAAACAGCCGTCCTTTCTGAGGGTTGCCCATGGGATCAGCTTTTCTAAAGTACATAAGTCCATTTAAGTTCCGCCAACACAAATCTAGGTCAAGAATGCCATAAACAGGCCGCATAGTGTGAGTCTTTACTGTTCCCCAAATGTTTGGGTGGTAAACCTCCTCAGTGGGGTTTGTCTGCTCTGACTTGGGGGGAGGCCCTGGGGTTAGATGTGCATCCGTGGCCCATCTGTGCACACAGAGGTCATTCGTGTGGCAGCGCATTAAAAGCATATGGCCTGGGCTCTGTTCCACTGGGTGAAGGACGGTGACGATGGTGGTGGCTACTCCTCCTGCTACGTGTGCTGCCAGTGGCACTGCTGCATTTTACTGTACCATAAAAGAGCATTTTATTAGATATGAAAATGAAATGAAATGAAAATATAAGAAAGTAATACAAAACATCATGATGTAGTAAAATACCATTTTTAATATAATTTTTATTATACAATAAAAGTATTTTATTCTATTACTATATAATAAAGTATGTAATATAGTATAATATATTATGATATCATAATCTATAACTGGCTATAATATGATAATAGGACATTTTAGTATATTACTATCTCCTATTACAGATGGGGCAGCCTAGACTTGGAGAATGGTTACGTAGCTTCCATGACCCCTCAGCCAGTGCACGGTGTTAAAACCATTATGACCGCAAAGCCCATGTCTTTGGCTAGTAGGACTTTCAAGCCTGAGCAAATTACTTCCATGGGCCTTTTTTTTGGCCACATCTGTAAAATAAGAAAAAAAGTCCTGAATGACTTTCAGCTCTAAAAGTCTATGTTTCATTTTCTGTCTCAGTAGAATCAATGAGAAGAGTTAACACTAGGGTATAAAGACATTGAGAGAAATGATATATAATAATTTATTACCATCAGGGGATAAAAAAGAAGCTATGATGTATTATAAACACACAAACTACGTGGGCCTGATCTTAGTGGGCAACAGTCAGAGTTATACTCAGAGAATTTCTGGTCTGAACGGACGGCCAAGGCCTTGCCCTCCTTCTCTCGATGGGCTTCAGTCAGTTTTTCTCCATTCACACCCATGAGAATTGAATCCAGGTCTTCCTTGAAGATAGAGTCTGGGCAGCTCTTTAGAGATTTCCAGAGCTGAGTTTAACTCTTTGGTAAAAACTTTTCTAAAACTTCTAAAGAGGATGCTTTGGTCCAATTGTTGGGAAAACTTTTCTTAGTCCCAGAATTCCCTCTTGGCTTAGTGTTTAATGACTCAGGTCCGAGGGTCAGTAAGAACCCCATGTGAATCCCACTCTGCTACTCTCAGCTCTTGCGACGGGCAAGTTTCCGGTTTGTATTGCTCATCACTATTCTTATGTACAAAACGAAGACAACAGGAAATTGGAGCACTCCTAAGTTATTTTTTTGTTTTTTTTTTTAAGGATTTAGGGAGATAATAGATGGAAAGGACCTGCACGGTGTGTGGTCAGAGCAGCTTTAGTTCATCAGTAGCTGCTTTTTTTTCACGCCATCATCGGCGACGGCAGCAGTAGCAGTAGCAGGGTTCCCGCCAGGCCAGTGGCCTTTGGTTGGTTTAACAGGTAAACCTCTTTAACAGGAAGTACATGGAGCTACACTTTTGTCAGTGGCTGTTGTCTCCCAACCATGCTTGCCTCCTGTGCTCCCAAAAAATGACATGGACACCAGGGAGAGTGAAGCTGACATTCCAAGTAGGACGCAGGGGTCTTCAGTCACCAGGTCGGTGAGGGGATGCGTTTCCCCTGCCTATAAAAGTGCACACACACATCAAGACAGGAAAGATCGTTACATTTTTTAAAATGTGCACTTTCTTCCCCCAATCAGAGCCCTCTCTGAATGCTTCATTTCACCCCGCTGTCGACTCGCCGAGTTATCCAAACACTACAGAGGCTTCAAGTAGACCATGAAAAGGAAAAGGGGGATGTGGGGAGAAAGAAGTGGAAATGAAATCGTCAGCAAGATGGAGCTGGACGTGCTTCAGAAACGAGGGTGGGCGAGCAAGGTCAGGCTGGTCCGGAGGCGACGGGAAGGCACGCCCTGGAGACAGGACCTCGATTTGTAGGCTCTTTTGATCTTTCTGAGCCACAGCTTGAATCCCTGAGGTTCACCTAATTTCATTCTATGGTAGGAAGGAAAGACAGACTGGGGTAATGAGGTGTGCAGTTCAGGCAAATGCTAGTACTCCTAAAGTGTCCTGGGTTCGTGATTTTAAAAAATCGGTAAAATGCTTTACGCAGTTTTTAATTTCTGGGTCATAACACGAATAGGTGCTGAGCGTAGGTACATATGTCGCTGTGTAAACACACGTACTATCCATGACCTGCCAATTAAGGGACGTACTGTAATCTCTGCATACACTCGTGCATCTGTGAGAAATAAAAATTTGTTTTCTTTCCATTAAAACATTGCCCGGCTTTATAATTAGTGTTTATAGTAAACACATTTCCAACTTTACCCTTGGAGCGCTCACTTCTCTTGCCATTGCAGGATAATGTGAGCGTCAGGCCAATTTAGCATGGCCTCGAAGGGCTGCGCCCCTGCTCCACGCCTCAGCCACTCCGACCCACACGTGGGTGCGGGCCAGCCCGCCGCGGCGGGCTTCAAGCGGCTTTGGCGGCCGGCGTGCGGGCCCGCTCTTGATATGGAGCATCTGTTGAACTCGTAAGTTTCCCTGCGGCCTTCAGCCCCAGTCTGGGGAGCAGCCTATTGTAAAACAGCCCTTCTTCTTTTGATTTTATAGTCATCGTTGATTTTGCTATTAATCACAAAAACTAATTTTTAAAATCAGATCTAGAAAGAGGACACACTGCCTTGTTCTGTGTAAGCCAACGGGACTTTCCCCGTCCCCTGACTTCTCTCTCTCTGATGCCCTTCCTTTGCTTCCTTTCTTCTCCCCCACCCCCTCTCAGGCTCCGGTGAACCCCTCCTCAGCCTGGTGGTGAACACGGGACCTGGCCTTTGCTCTCTAGTGACGGAGTAATCTCAGGCCAAACGGATTTGTAAACTGTCTCCTGAAGGATTCTGGGTGGGATGAAAATGTGAGGAATTAATGAGAGGGGGAGGCAGAGCAGAATAACACCCCGCACCCCTACCACACACACACACGTGGGGGCGGGGAGAGGCGGGCGTGGCTGAGTAGGTCCTTTGGTCACAGGGCTAACGATTTCTGCTGCTCGTGCAGAGCATTTATCAGACTGCGTGCTTTATAGGCACTAACTTACAGAATCTTCTAATGACCCTGCGAGAGAGCCGTTATTAGCCCCATTTTTCAGATAGGAAAACTGAGAAAGGGTAGGTAACCAATTAAGTGTCAGAGGTTTATTAAGAGCTGGAGTTTGAGCGTCAGTCTCCTGGTGCTGAGCCACCTGCTCTGAGCCATCCCGCTCCCCTGTCTTCCAGATGGGAGTCGCGCACGGCAGCCTCCCAAAGCCTGCTCCAGGCCGCTGTGGCCTCTGACTCTTCCCCTGCACCCCAGGAAGACTGGCCAGGAGAAGGTCGATCAGCCATCTACCTCGGGCCCTCATCGGGGGCTCAGCGGCCAGAAGGACTGCAAATACAGGGCTCACCTGCATCCCTCCCCGAGGCCTTGTGTACGCTGCAGCCTTGCAGACGGCCTGGCGTCTCACTCGCAGGTTTAGGTGGTATCGTTGCTATGGCTTCCGAACAGGGGACCACGCCAGGAGCGTCTCCTCTCTGATGAGCCGCAGTGGCGTGCAGTGATTGATTGGGAGTAGCCAGGGGAGGGCGTGGGTGTGTGGACAGACGGCCAGCACTTTCTGTCATGCCTGTCTGTGAGTCGGACTGACCAGGAGTCGTGGGTGTGACAATTCCCAGAGGAGCTCCGAAGCTGAAAACTTAGTGAAGGTGACCAAAGGATTCCCTACACATGGGTGAGCCTGCCTTCTGAAGCTGAATTCATGTAATTCGTGGCCCTGTCCCGCCAGAATCTTGTCCCACCTGCCTTCCCCAGCCTTTGGCCCTTCCCCACCTGTTCCCTACGACAGGGACCACAGACGGGCTCCGAACACTACCCATCACACCTCTGGGTTATTGGATGCCCTACCCCTTCCTTCCAGCGTGCCTTCTCCTCCTCGTCTACCTAATGAACCCACATCACACTGTTCCTTCCCCGTAATCCTTCCTTCACGCCCCCAGGCGGTGTTGGTAGCTTCCTTTGGGCTCCCTAATTATAGTATTAGTGTTTGTTCCTACAACTGCAGGACCTAATGTATTGCACGGGCATGTGCTAGGTGCTCAGTGAATATTAGTTGGCAGAACTTACCAGTGGACAGGTAGCTGAATGATGAAGAATTTTGAAGGCAACAGATTCTTATTTTACGTTTCCATGTTTGGGACTCAGTTCACCCTGCGTTTCTGTGTAATCACCACTTCTTCAAACAGACACAGAGGGGCAAAACAGTGTTAGTAGCAGTTGTACATGCTTGTGTTTAAGTTGCATACATTCAGGAAACCTCAGGATGTTTTTAGATCTGGTTTGTTAGGAAGAGAGCCCTATCCGCCGTATGGGGGATGTATGAGAGGGACCACACGTGGAAAAGAGATTAAGTGGGGGGCTGTCGAACCTGAAGCAGGAGGGGCTGAAAGTTGGACGATAAAGACAGCGGCAGGGAAGGGTGGAGAAGGGGTCCCAACCCTGAGTTAGGCGTGCATACCTAGGGGCGGGGCATTATCGCACCTGCCAGTTTGGAGACCTAAGGTTTAGCAGCAGAAAGCCCAAAGAGAGAAGTGCAGGGTGACCAGGCTTAAAAGTAGAACTGTCCACACACTGTTAGGGGTTAGCAGTTGCTCATTCTAACAGAGCATGAGGAATGGGGACAGATTCCAGAGATACGTGGGACGTAAAACCGAGAGGGCTTGCCGATGTATAGACGGGATCAGGCGGGGGCTTGGGGAAAGATTGAGAGAAAGAGTAGCGTCAAGGATGTTTCAAGTTTCAAATCTCAGCAACAGGGCAGAGGGTGGTATCTTTCTGAGCCGGGATTGATTGAGCATGTGTGGAGATAGAGGAACGGGCAACTCAGGTACCTGTAGCCTTACCACCTAGGGTGGGTTTGAGGGTAAAATTCTTCCGCACAATGCCTAGCACTTAGATGCTCGATGTTCCATTGTCATTCTGTTATTGTGATCATTCAAGAGGGGCGGCTACCCATCAGAGACACCAGATACCCTCTGTCAGCAAAGACCTGATAATTCTCTTGGAGTCAGCAGTCACACTTATTTTCTCCAAAGGAAAAGAACTACTACTTCTGAAAGCCCCGCCTTGGTGATAGAAGGATGGGGTAGACGTATGTGTGCCTCAAGCAGCATCAATCAAACTTCCAGCCAAGTTTTGATGACAAGATCTTTATTTCTGGCACACATGTAAAAAGCAGAAAGAGCACAGCCGGGTTTTCAGTTCTAGGTGGACACCACAAGTTCTGGAAATTGGGAAGCGTGTCTTCTAGCTCAGAAGTTGTGGTGATTTGTCTGGAGCAGTTAGAGGGAAAATAAACACAAACCTTCTTCTACCCCAGCTCCTCATGGTACCGTCCGCACAGCGAGCCCTCCGACTGCGGCTGCTTGGTCCTTGCCAAGCCCCCAGCCTTTGGACCTGTGTTGTTAGGTGGGGGGGCTTTGCTCCCTGATTTCTGTACCTGTGGCTTAATTTTGCTAGCATAGGAGAGTAGCACATTTTTTTCTTAGTTTGCCAACCTGGCTACATGTTAAAACTGCTGGCAATTTCAAAACTACAGATTACTAGGTCAGCCCAGAAGATCTGATTCTGTATGCCTGTCAGTCTAGTGTTTTTTGTTTTCTGGGTTGTTTGTTTGTTTGTTTGTTTGTTTAAATGACTCCTACTTCACGTCATTTGGAAACTGTTGGTCTGATGGTCAGGGTGTTATATCATGATTTCAAAACACTGAATTCTGTTCTCGCCTCAACCTGTGACTTGCTTGCTATGTGTCCTTGGGCAGGTCACCTCATGGTCATTCATGTGCAGTTCCCTGCCTGTAAAGTGAGATAGTTTCAACCCCTCCTACTCCAGTGGGAGAAAGAAAATACAGGGAGCTGATAACCGGTGCGTAGAATGTTCCATGCGAAAGGCGTGTGGACCGAACCATCACAGACCTGCTGCTGTGCCTTGGTCTAGGATCCAACACCGTCATTCTCTGAAATGCGAACGTATTCACTTCAGTAACTTTGAAGTGTCACTTGGCTCTTTATTCATATACTTTATGCAAAGGAGCTGGACAGTTGCGAATAAACCAGTTTTGTTTTGTTTTTTTCATTAAAAGTGTCAGGGTCACTCCTCAATGTCAACAAACTAGAAGAGGCGTCCATAACACCACTGGAGGTCAAAGTCCTGTCGCCAGTACAGGTGACAGCCCCCTTCAAGGGCCCCGGGTGGACACCAAGTTTCCTGGAGTGGAGAGGAATCCAGGACACTCAGAATTCCTGCCACAATCACAGTGCAAAGTGGCCAGTACCAACTCGTGTCATTCAAGCGCCTGCTCCATCCCCTGGCGCCTCCGGCCACAGGCAGGAGTGGACAGGCATTGCCATGGAGCCGGGGAGGCAACCCTGGCTGCTGGGCCCGAAGAGTGGGTGCTGTGCGAGATGTCAGAGAAGGGACCTGAGGTGTGTCGTCAGGTGGCGTGACCTGCAGAATCTGTGACAGGCTTATGGGGAGATCTGCCCCCCACAAGGGAGAAGAAGCTGTGAGGAGAATCCGGAGGCTGAGTGGGCACAGGAACCCCTGCAGCAAGAGAGCTGCATTTCCTAGAGAGCCAGAACTCTCTCCCATGTATCGTCACTCCCGCCTTGGGGCCGCCGATGGGGTCTGGGGTCACGGTGCGAATCAGGCGGCTTCTGTCTTTACCTTCCAGCACTCCCTTCCTCTGTTTTATTAATGTTCTGGTGGTTGGCAGCGCAGGACCTGTCCCGATGTCTGGGTACCATCCACCATACCCCACTTGCTCTCCGCTATCCAAGTTCGATGGGTCTCCCCACACCCCTGATGTTATTAACGGGCAAGGGGCTGTATGAAATCAACCTTGTTGAATGGCAGGGAAAGGGAGGACCGTGTCCCTGGTTGAAGTGTCCCAAGCAATTCAGAGGAAAATACCGCGTGAATTGGAGATGTTATCATCCTGACCCTGCAAGGGGCTTCCTCTCCAACCGTGCGGCCATGCGAGGTCTTCCAGCCTTGCTGCTACCCTGGCGTCAGTGCCCTGGGCTGCTGCCTTCTCCGGCAGGGGGATGTCGTTCAGAGGAGACAGGGGAAGGGTTTCATTGGTGGAAGGTAGTGGGAGGAGGAGAATCCCTGGGAAGATGTAAACTCTGTAGTGGAAAGAAGAGCGAAATGTCCCATCCCGCAGAGGGACAGAAAAAAAGGAAAAACAAGGAGCTTCTGTATAGTAAAAACACTGGTGACCCTTTCATTGAAAATACATCTGGGAAGAGATTTTAAGATGACATCTTCCATTAGGGAAAGAAGCCATTACCAAAGAGTACATAGCGATTCAGGTGATTTCATTTATCTAAAATTCAAGAATGGGCAAAACTAGCCTATGCTGATGAAAGTCAGAATAGCGTGGGTTGCAGGGAGTGGGCAGGCTTCACTGGGCAGGGGTACCCTGGGAGGCTCTGGGCACTGCAGGCGCCCTGTGTCTTGGCCCGAGTGATGATGGCCCAGGTGTGCACGCAGGTAAAATACCTTGAGCTGCCTGCTAAGATGTGTGTAATAATGCTGTATGTGTAATTTATTCCTTGGTACAAAAGTGGGAAATGCTTCTCTTGTCTCTGCTGCACTGATAAATGCAGCCTCAAAAAAAGGACATCTGGGATGCTCAGTGGGATGAGATGCCGCTGACATTCAGAGCGGACCGTAGAGCGTGTAAGGGCCGATTGAACCCGAGCCAGTGGGAGGACCGCAGGCCTCGGCCTTGGGACAACCTAGGTCCAAGTCCTGTCCGTCGCTTGTCCTGTGGGTCCCTGAGCCAGCTTTAAACCTCACTGCGGTGTGGTTTCCTTCTCTGAAATGTGGGTAATACTGCCTTCGGCTCCTGCTTGGGAGGCTCAGCGGAATAACGTATGTAGATGTCTTGCCAGGTACCTGAAATACAGCCCCCACATCGTAGGTGTTGTTAACAGGTAGTAGATATAATCCACACAAACTACGGTGCTGAAGAATTCCTGTCATAAAATCAGATTTCTGTTCCAAAATATTTCTGGGAATAAAGGTACAAATAACTATTTATTTCTAAGTGCATGTTGTTAAACTACGTTAAAGTTTTAACATTTATTTAAATTATTTGAAAGGAAATGCATTCTGCGTTATAGGATCTTGGGCAAATTACTTAATATCCCAGAGCATGTTTCTTTATAAAACAGGAGTAACAACAACACTTTCATTAGGAGTATTCTGATGACTTAGGTCGTTAAAATATGTAACGTGCGCTACACCGTGCCTTAACACATTGGGAATTTGGGTTAAATGACTCAGTTTGGTAACTATTTCATTAATGCCTAATGTAAGCCAGACATAATTTAGTTCCTGTGAATTAAAAAACAAGAATAAGAATCCTTGCCTTCAGGAAGCTTCCAGCTTAGTGAGAAAGACAGATGTGCACAATTATAAAACAATGTGATGACTGTTACACTAGTGTAAACCCGAAACACCGGGGAACTCCACGGGAGGCGTCGTGCCGTGGCGCCATGGCCAACTGAGAGTAGGTGGACGGTGCGGCACACTCGATTTTGCAAAGGGCCTCGGGATCTCAGAAAATAGCAACGTAAGGCCGCCATGTGCTCGAGTCCACGGCCATGGGATCTTTTTCTGCTTTAGAATCACAAGCTTATCTGTACCCAGGAATGTTTTGAATCAGAAGTGGACTCATGGAAACGGTGCCACGGAAAGCACCTCCGAGTTGGCAGCGAGTTGGGAGGGGGGTGACACGGAAATCTCCGCAGTGAGACCGCCTCCTGTCGCGCTCCGGCTGCCCCCAGGGCGGCCACCCTGGCCGGAGGCCGTGTCAGTGCATAGGCGGGAGGGGCGCGTCTTCTAGGGCAGTGTTGAGTCATGTCTACTTGGGGCGTTTGATGAAA